>BQNB010040493.1:0-47366 GCA_026074375.1 Tanacetum coccineum
AAGCCTTAGCACTTACCCGATGACGGTGGGATGCTAGAGAAGAAAGTCATTCATGGGACAAGTGAACCAATGATGTATTAACTAAGGAGGTTTTTGTTTGCTTTAAGTTGTGATCTTACTAAGTGATTAACATATTAGCCCAAAAGGCTCATGTGTAAAGCTTGGTCGGATTTCAACTATCTAAATATGTGGATTTAATGGTTTAAGTTAATTTGAACACACACACTTTAATATATGTTTATGTCGGGAAGAGAAATTCACAAGTTGTAATTATAAGTAGTCTTGGCATCTTAGTTCGTAATTAGCAGTGATCTTATTTTGTAAGCTTAGCATGGGAAAAGTAAAAAATCGGGAATGATGAAGTTATCTTTTAGACACTTTTCAAATGCTTTTTGTTCCATGATCCTAAAAATTACCAATAAGGTAATGAAAACATTACATTATGTCAACACAAGAATAAGTTGTAGTTAGGTATATATCAAGAAAAATCATAAAAATTAAAAAACTTTGAAAATGAGAATTCAGGTGTTTTATAACTTGTGATCTCTTAGCTCTCTCAGCAAAAATCTTTGCTACTTTTCAAAGGTTTTGTTTGGGGAAGTTTCGAGGTATTTGGTTATAAGGCATGTGATATTGCGTGAGGACACGCAATCGTTTAGTTTGGGAAATTTTGATAAGTGTCAAATAGACATATCAGTTTGTACTTAAAATAGCTCAATTAAACCCAAAACAAACCAAAAATAGTAAAAATATGCTTGTATTTGTGTTTTGTGTGTGCAGGTACGGATTTATCAAAAATCACAAGAAAACCGTCAAAAACAAGCAAACACGGGCACGAGAACGAAAGAGCACAAAAGAAGCCAAAGATGTCAAACTTTGGTCAACATAAGTCAACCATAAAAAGACAAAAGCCCACAATTACCATTTAAGTCCCTCAACTTTCCAAAAATCACAAATGGTCCCTAAACCTAAATTGGCCATACCCGGATCCAAAAGCCCAAAACCCTTAGCCCAATACCCTTTTATAAAACCACAAGGACCACTTCTGTCATTTCTGAAAGTCCTTTTACACCTTAAGCCTTTATAAACAAAACGCAAGGACTAATCTTGCCAAAGCCCCAAACCTTTACCCCTTTTAACCCCCAGGTCAAACAAAGTCAAACAAACACCTTTATAAGTAAAAAAACACATGAAAAGTCGTTTTTCACTATTCACCCGTCGTCCCCATTTTTACCCACAAGTCAAATCAAAGGGCTTTTTATAATTAAGGGTCAAGAATAATAATTCAAAGGTTCAAGTACACCATGACAGGGTTAAACGTCACTTAAGCATTCTCATTGGTGGAAACCTAAGAAGGAATGCCATGCGGGACATGAAAGTAACACTCCAAGGACAGAGAATTTGCACTAATTGTACTCACACAACAAGCACAAGTGAGCCTCAAACGGATTGCCAGCTTGGCAATCCGTGTGAGGTCATTTAGTGATCCAATGGATGTAATCACTCCTCCAATGATTGGGAAAATGATTGGTTATGATTGATTGGAGTGTGGGAAAGAAGTTACAGCCTAGAAGCTTCACTATTGTGCTATAAATAGTACCCTCACCTCACACACAGGATATCTTTTTTTTCTTTTCTAGTTTTTCACCTAATATAGCTTTTAGAATAGTTATAGCTTATTGTAATTTTCCTTTTTAAAATCAGTTGTAATCTCTCTTTATTAATATAATCAATCTTAATTCAGTTAATAAAGTGTTCCTTTAAATCTTTCATAAGCTCTTTTATTATACTCTCAAAGTGTGTGTAATGTCTCATAAGTTTCTAATAAGCTCAACAGCTCTCATGAGTCTATAAGCTCATGATTTGAGCTTAAATTGATCTTAATCATACTCAAATTACATAATCTAGCTTAAGTTCTTGTTTACCCTTGCTAAATTGGAGTTGGACTTTTTGGAAGGGAGATCAATAATGGAAGGATCTCCATGGACCTATACTGGCTTATTGTAAAATAAGCCAGAGCTGTAGATAAGCTCTTAAGAGCCTTATAGCTTCTGTTAAGCTGAAGCTCAAGTAAGTTTCTCTTTTAAATTCCTTTTGTCTTTAATTTCTAGTCTAAATAGTAGATTAGTTGCTTATTATTTGAGATTTGCTTATTTGCTGTTTCTAATTGCTTATTAGAACTTATTTGCCTTTATTCTAGCTTATAAAGTGTGTTTTATTATCTGTTTTTGCTTATTATATCTTAGATATTAGAATTCTTAATTCTGTCATAAAAAAATTTAAAAACCAAAAAAAAATTAGATAGCATAGTGTAGATCCTAGATTTATAGCTTAAATAGTTATTGATTAATGTTTATTAAGTCTGTTTTAGTAGATTATCACCTAGTTTCAAGGATTTAGTTGTTAAATTTCCAAATCAATAGCTTAGTTAATCTGTCACATTCCTTAAGGAGTGTTTGGTTTAAGCTTGTTTGACCATCAAAAGTCAAAAGAAATTGATAAAAGTTTTTGATATAGTTTAATTATCATGTAAAACCAGTAGAAAAGTTGTTTTTAAAAGTTAGATTACAAATTTCAAAAAGTTAGAGCTTATTTTTAGCCTTCCTGCACCAGGGGAATTCTTCCTTGATTTTTACTTGTGCAAATTTTGAACCAAGCCATCTAAGGCTTGGTTCTTGCTTGTTTTGTGTTTATACACACTCAACAAGAGTGTTTAGTGCAGGTATAACCTCACTAGGCTGCCCTGCAAATTTGGTTGAGCTTTTGCCAATTGCATCAGCAGTACTAACAAGTAGTTAGTACTGCTGAACTTTTAGTCTCATTTAAGTTAGAAAATCTGGGGTTTAGGTTCTTAAATTTAAGTAGCTTATAGCTATCTTGCAGCTTAATATAGATTAGGATTTGTTTTTACAATTACTAGCTTATTTCTTAGGGGCATTAAGCTTTAAAATTTCAAAAAAAATCATCAAAACACCAAAATCAGTAGCAACAAAAGTTAGCTTTTAAATCTTAAATTTTAGCTTATAAGATTAGGTTTTATCAATTAGTTTAATAGCTTAATAGTTGTTTAATAAGTTTTTAAAAATTCATAGTCTAATATAGCTTTATGTGTCTTTTAGCTTAAATAGATTTAGAGCTTTTTAAGTTTCTTCTTGAGTTTAGCCTTTTAATCTCCTAATTCAGTTAGTTTAATGTGTTTTCAGCTTAAGTAGCTTTTCATTTCTAGCTTGTAGACATCACAATGAATCTAGAACATCTTTTGGTTTTCAAATTGAGCTTATATTTAAGCTTGTGCAAGCTTTTAAGTGTCAACAAAGTTTTTTAAGTTCAAACCCTTATTTACTGATTCAGCAGCTTTTATAAGCTCATTGTAAGCTCAATTTTGGTTTTTAGCTTATGTTGTCTTCATAAAAAGTGCTTAAAAATAGGTTTTCTTTAAGTCCTAATATTCAGTTTTTGCAAAAAAGTAAAAAATAAAAAAGTGCAAAAAGATGGGGGTTTGCCAGACTAGAACCCACGACCTCCTTCTCACAAACCATACGTCTTAACACTTTGCTACAATAGCTCATCCATTCACCTTTCCCCACATTTAATTCTTATAGTCATTTCTCTTTTAGCTTCTTATTATAAGCCGTAGCATATAAAAGTTTTTTCCCGGCTTATTTGTTAATCTTTGAGATTCTTCTTATTTTTCCTTTGATCTTTATAACGTTTTAGATTTTCCCTGAATTTTTGGCATTTTTCTATTTAGTATATTATTTTTAATCATTTTTCTTAAGTTTAAAGTTTCGAAAAATTATAAAAAATAGAAACAAGTTTTATAAAATTACAAAAAATAGTTTTTAGCATTATTTTAAAAAAATTACTTTAGGATTACATATCAGGAAAAATCAATTTCACCCACTTTAGATTTTAATTTTCAATTTTGAGCTTTTAAATTTTAAGTTTAAAAATAAGATTTAAATTTAAAAAATAATAAAAATCTCTAGTTTTCTGGAGTTTTTATGTTATTTTAGACTTTATAAGTTTTAAAAGAGCATTTTTCTTCCCTAAAATTTTAGGACTTAATTTTGTTATTTTTTAGGATTTAGAATTAGATTAAAATAGATTTTAATTCATAATAAATTCAAAAATAATCAAAAAAAAATGTTTTTCTTTTTCTTAAAATTTTCTTTTGTCCTAATTTAGGTTTAGAAATTTAGTTTGCATTTTTAGGAGTAATTTTAAGTTATTTGCTTATTTGACCGCATTTTGATCTGCTCCTTAATAGTTTAAGCATTTAATTGCTTTTAATTATTCATTTTAAATTGTTGCTTTTATTTAGTAGTTATAGAAACTAAAAAAATATATTTTCTCTCATTCAAATCATAATCCGAATTAAAACGTGGCTTCAATTGCACAAGTCGTTGGGGAAACGACCCGGGTGATCATACTTCCCAGTTAAATATACGTAATATATATTATATTATATATCTTTTAAGAGTGAATTTTCCTTAGGGAATTTTCTTAATTGCTATTTTTTTATATTTTATTTTATATTTTGCGTGTTAAAATATAACACATTTTTGTTGGCTGCCGTTGTCGGGGACTTGTGTTAAAGATTCCTTCGTTTTACGTTTGTTTATTTGGTTTGAAGATCGATGCTTTTCTTGACATAGAAGTTTCTTCTAACTTTGAGGAAGGTTATTTCGATTCAGAAGGAGACGTAACTTTTCTTGATAATCTGCTTAGTGATGATACTACCCATAATCTCGCTCGAAGTGATTTCCGATCATGAACCAGAACAAAATGAATCTTCGATTACTTTTTTCTTTCCAAAAAAGTGATCCCTCTTCACCACATGAGTTCGCCGATGTAAACTTTTTAACACTCTCCTTCGAGGAATGATCGTGAATTTAGGGAATACTTAGTCTATATACATGCCTTTGTGAGTTTCAACTTCACGGTTCAATAGAAAGATGTTCATCAAAGTTCAGTTATCGATTCTTCTTCCCGATCTCCTATCCCCCGTTAAGGATAGGTGAGCCCACACAAGAAAGAATTGATATTTTCCTTGTTCCAGATGATTAATATGCCACCAGGTGTTGAGAATGATGATTCGAAGGATGAAGATAATGAGTTACCAAACCTTGACCATTCAAGATGAGACCGTCAATTCCTTCCGCCCTCGTTCCACCACCGGAAAAACAAAAAAAAAAACACCGGATATTAAGACATGTTTTTGAACCCGAAGCGGGTATTTTGATAATCAAAGTGTTTAAGGGTGTTTCTAAACCACATGATTTCATGACCGTTATTTTACCCACCCTTCCCACCCTTGTTTCAAATTTGACCTTCATTTCCTCATTTTCCTCCTTCGGGAGTGAAGACACCATTTTTGACCCCGGCATCGTCACGTTTCTAGAGGTGGTGACATTTTCAATGGAAGTTTCTTGTTCTAAGTGTATTGCGAGCGAGCGGGGGGAGGCGCGAGGAGGAGTGTGGGACAATTAATTCAGGATCGAGTCGAGCTTTCGACTCGATGACCAAAAACAAGCCGTTCGTGGAGTTCACCCCATGCTTATCTATTTTTTATTCTATTTTCCTTAAATAATGTTGTTGTGATGTTGATTGTGGCTATTTCTTTCTGGTTTCTTGTTGTTTTGTTGTTTGTTGTGATTTTTGCAGGATTGACTCCACCAATTCATGCAGCCTCTCGTGTCGGTGTTGTATCCCCGTTTCATCACTCGATCTTTCCTTATCCTTTGTTCAAATAGTTGGGAGATCCATATCTCTCAATCTATCGATTCACGTTTATCTTTGCATACTTCATAAACGGCTTAGATTTTCGTAGAAACCCGACTTTAAACATTGAGGACAATGTTTCGTTTTAGTTTGGGGAGGGAATCTATCGATTTAATGTTACCTGCTTATTGTTTTGTTCTCACGTACCCGTTTTCCCACAAAAATAGCAAAAAATTTAAAATTTTAGTATCTTAGTTGTAAAAAAAAAATAATAAAAAAAAAATAATAAAAAAAATATATAAAAAAAATAAGTGTTACACGAATGTAGGTTTTTTTCGTTGTGGAATAAGAAAGTAATATTTTGACCACGATCGTACGTGTAGATTTCGTAGCTTGGTCTCCCTTAACAATTTTAAAGATGATAGTTTTGTGTTTTAGTCTCATGTAACTTTAAACATCAAGACTCGAAATCGTTGTAAATGAAGACTTTGTGACTAATTCTCTAGTAGATTTTAAATATGCCGAGTTGGATTCTATATAGGCTAAGTATTGCGAAATTTCTTTATTAGAGGTATTTAAATTGCAAAGAATAAGAGCTGATAGTGTTTGATGTACAATTAGGATGCTAAACAAGGTTTATTTGGAAAACTTAAAGGATTATAAAAATAACTTGTGGTTTTTCTTCCTCGGAGTTCTTAAAATGATTAATTATACGTGTTCTCTTTAATTTTTACAAATTAGAGTTTTGCTCTTAAAAGTCTAATCAATATTTTTAGAGAAAAAGCTTTATTGATGATGAAGTCAAACATCGTTAGTAAATACGGATTTTAGTTCAAGTTATACCTCTTGGTTTCTAAAATGAAAGTTTTTTATTTGCAATAATCATGTTGTTAGTAAAAAAAAATATAGTTGGTAAATAAAAAGGATGCAAGTTATAAATCCTTAGTGTTAAATAATTAATATATTAACTCACGCAATAAAGTAACATGGGCAATTGTCGGTTCGCTAAATCTCCCGATTATACATCGAAAGAAAAGGGTGGAGATGTATATTTTAGGGTTGGTATCATAAGTAGTACACGAGCTCTTGCCGAGGCTGGCCAATGTGTCGTCGAAAGAAAGTGATACCAGTTCCTAGCTTCCTAATATAAATAATAATAATAATGTTGAAGTTAAAAAATAAATTAGTAAAAGTTTTCTTTCTAAAACCAAGGTATTCATTTGAACTAATGTTTGCAAAAGTCTAACGAAAGCTGTTTCCATCGATGTTCATTGGCGTCTCGATTTAACTATTCTTCGATGGGGTGTCAAAAGCCTTAGCACATACCCTACCGAATAGACGGTGGGATGCTAGAGAAGAAAGTCATTCATGGGAACAAGTGAACCAATGATGTATAACTACGGAGGTTTTCGTTATGCTTTAAGTTGTGATCTTAACTAAGTATTACCCTATAGCCCAAAAGGCTCATTGGTAAAGCTTGGGTCGGATTTCAACTAACTAAATATGTGATTTAATGGTTTAAGTTAATTTGAACACACACACTTTAATATAGTATATTGTCAGGGAAAGAAAATCACAGTTGTAATATAAGTAGTCTTGGCATCTTAGTATCGTAATTAGCAGTGATCATATTTTGTAAGCATATCCATGGAAAAGTAAAAAAATCGGAATGATGAAGTTATCTTTTAAGACAGCTTTTCAAGTGCTTTTTGTTCTATGATCCTAAAAATTACCAATAAGGTAATGAAAACAATACATTATGTCAACACAAATAAGTTGTAGTTAGGAATATATCAAGAAAAATCATAAAAATTAAAAAACTTGAATGAGAATCAGGTGTTTTATAACTTGTGATCTCTTATCTCCCTCAACAAAAATCTTTGCTACTTTTCAAAGGTTTAGTTTGGGGAAGTTTTCGAGGTATTTGGTTATAAGGCATGTGATATTGCGTTAGGACACGCAATCGTTTATTTGGTAAATTTGATAAGTGTCAAATAGACAACAGTTTTGTATACTACAATTAGCTCAATTAAAAACCTAACAAACAGACCAAAAATAGTAAAAATATGCTTGTATTTGTTGTTTGTTGTTGTGTCAGGTACGGATTTATCTAAAAATCACAAAAAAACCGGTCAAAAACAACAAACACGGGCACGAGAACGAAAACGCAACAAAAGAAAGCCAAAGATGTCAAACTTTGTGTGTCACATAAGTCCAACCGCTCAAGAGGAGCAAAAGCCCACAATTACCATTTAAGTCCCTCAACTTTCCAAAAGATACACAAATGGTCCCTAAACCTAAATGGGCCATACCCGGATCCAAAAGCCCAAAACCCTAGCCCAATACCCTTTTATAAAACCACAAGGACCACTTCTAGTCATTTTCTTGAAAGTCCCTTTTACACCTTAAGCCTTTATAAACAAAACGCAAGGACCTAATCTTGCCAAAGCCCCCCAAACCTTTACCCCTTTAAACGCCCCCATGTTCCAAAACAAGTCAAACAAAACACCTTTTAAGTAAAAAAAACAAATGAAAAGTCGTTTTTTCACTATTCACCACCCGTTCGTCGCACCATTTTTACACCACAAGTCAAATCAAAGGGCTTTTGTATAAATATAATGGTCAGAATAGATAATCAAAGGTTCAAGTACACACATGACAGGGTAAACGTCACTTAAAGTCATTCTCATTGGTGGAAACCTAAGAAGGAATGCCATGCGGGACATGAAAGTAACACTCCAAGGACAGAGAATTTGCACTAATTGTACTCACACAACAAGCACAAGTGAGCCTCAAACGGATTGCCAGCTTGGCAATCCGTGTGAGGTCATTTAGTGATCCAATGGATGTACGGGCACTTCCCATTGTCTCCTCCAATGATTGGGAAAATGATTGGTTATGATTGATTGGAGTGTGGGAAAGAAGTTACAGCCTAGAAGCTTCACTATTGTGCTATAAATAGTACCCTCACCTCACACACAGGATATCTTTTTTTTCTTTTCTAGTTTTTCACCTAATATAGCTTTAGAATAGTATTATAGACTTATAGTAATTTCCTTTTTAAAGTCATTGTAATCTCTCTTTATTAATGATAGATCAATCTTAACATTCCAGTTAATAAAGTGTTCCTTTAAATCTTTCATAAGCTCTTTTATTATACTCTCAAAGTGTGTGTAATGTCTCATAAGTTTCTAATAAGCTCAACAGCTCTCATGAGTCTATAAGCTCATGATTTGAGCTTAAATTGATCTTAATCATACTCAAATTACATAATCTAGCTTAAGTTCTTGTTAACCCTTGCTAAATTGGAGTTGGACTTTTTAGAAGGGAGATCAATAATGGAAGGATTTCAAAGACAGAGCGAGAACTGACCTTTTTGTAAAATAAGCCAAAGCTGTAGATAAGCTCTTAAGAGCCCTATAGCTTCTGTTAAGCTGAAGCTTAAGTAAGTTTCTCTTTTAAATTCTTTTTTGTCTTTAATTCCTAGTCTAAATAGTAAGATTATTTTGCTTAATATTTGAGATTTGCTTATATTTGCTGTTTCTATAATTTGCTTATTAGAACTTATTTGAATTGAGCGAGAGCGAGCGGCTATCAAAGTGGTTTTTTTTATCCTGTTGGAGGAATCGAGGATATTATATCTTAGATATTAGAATTCCTTCATTCTGTCCATAAAAATTTTAAAAACCAAAAAAATTTAATAGCATAGTTATATCCTAGATTTCTAGCTTAAATAGTTTTAGAATTAATGTTCATTAAGTCTGTTTTAGTAGATTATCAATCTGGGTTTCAAGGATTTATTTGTTAAAATTCCAAATCAAAAAGCTAGTTAAATTTTGTCACATCCTTAAGGAGCGTGAGAGAGAAGATGGTTTAAGCTTAGTTAGACCACACCCAAAAGTCAAAAGAAATTAATAAAAGGTAGAGAAGAGGATAGAGCGTGTGAGAGAAGCGCGAGAGCGAGCGCAGGCCAAAATCCAGTAGAAAAGTTGTTTTTAAAAGTTTTAGATTACCAATTATGTCACAAAAAGTTAGAGCTATATGTTTAGCCTTCCTCCTAGCACCAGGGGAATTCTTCCTTGCGAAGAGTTACATTGTGCAAATTTTGAACCAAGCCATCTAAGATTTGGTTCTTGCTTGATTTGTGTTTATACACACTCAACAAGATTGTTTAGTGCAGGTAAAACCTCACTACTGCCCTGCAAATTTGTGAGTGAGCATTTTGGCTCAATTGCGAGTCACAGTCTAACAATTATTTTAGTACAGCTGAGAACATTAGTCTCATTTAAGTTTAGAAACGCGACGAGGGGGTTAAGGTTAGCGAGCCGCGAAGAGCGCGTGAGCGTGCTTATAGGCTATCTTTGCAGCTTAATATAGATTAGGATTTGTTTTTACAATTACTAGCTTATTTCTTAGGGGCATTAAGCTTTAAAATTTCAAAAAAAATCATCAAAACACCAAAATCAGTAGCAACAAAAGTTAGCTTTTAAATCTTAAATTTTAGCTTATAAAGTATTAGGATTTATCATTAGTTTAATATCTTATATATTGTATTTAATAAGTTTTAAAGCAATCTCATAGTCTGCGGGGGGGGGAGGAGAGAGGAGGGGGGCGAGAGTTAGTGTCTTTTAGCTTAAATAGATTTAAGCTTTTAAGTTTCTTCTTATGTTAGCTTTTAATCCTCCTAATTCCAGTAGTTTAATGTGTTTTTTCAGCTTAAGTACTTTTCATTTCTAGCTTGTAGACATCACAATGGAACTAGAACATCTTTGGTGTTTCCAAATTGAGCTTATATTTAAAGCTTGTGCAAGCTTTTTAAAGTGTCAACAAAGGTTTTTTTAAGTTCAACACCCTTATTTAACGATTCAGCACTTTTAAAAGCTCATTTGGTAAGCCTCAATATTGTGTGATATATTAGTCTTGAGGTTATTATCTCATAAAAGTGCTTAAAAATAGGTTTTCTTTAAGTCCTAATATTCAGTTTTTGCAAAAAGTCAAAAAAAAAAAAGTGCAAAAAGATGGGGGTTTGCCAGACTTGAACCCACGACCTCCTTCTCACAAACCAAAAACGACAGAAACAATTATAGGGTGCCTACAATAGCTCATCCGTTAACCTTTCCCCACATTTTATTCTTATAGACATTTCCCTTTTAGCTTCTTATAATAAGCCGTAGCTTATATAAGAGCTTTTTCCCAGCTTATTTGTTAAGTTGTTAGCTTTCTTTTATTTTTCCTTTGATCCTTGTTGAATCATAGACTTTTCCTGAATTTTTCACATTTTTCTATTAATTAGTTTATTTTTTAGGATTTTTCGAAAGTTAAAATCTTAGAAAATACATAAAAATAGAAAAAAGTTTCAGAAAATTACAAAAAAAATAGTTTTTAGTTTTATAAAAATTAATATTTAGGATTACATTCAGAAAAATCATGGAGTCACCACTTTTTAGATTTTAATTTTCATTATTGTGAGCAATAAATTTAAGTTTTAAAAATAGGATTAAATAGAGAGAAAAATATTAAACATAAGTTTTCTTGAGTTTTATGTAAACGTTTTAGACTTTTCTAAGTTTAGCAAAAATCCATTTTTTCTAAAGTTTTTAGATAGGACATAATTTTTATTTTTTAGAATTAATTAGATAAAATAGGGTGTGTAGAATGGGTTGATTTAAATTACATAATAAAATTCAAAAATAATCAAATTTTTTTTTTCTTTTTCTTAAAATTTTCTTTTGTCCTAATTTAGGTTTAGAAATTTAGTTTGCATTTTTAGGAGTTAATTTTAGTGTATTTGCTTATTTGTCGCATTTTATTTGCTCCCGTTAATTAGTTTAAGCGTTTAATTGCTTTTAATTGTTCATTTTAATTGTTGCTTTTATTTAGTAATTATAGAAACTAAAAAAATATATTTTCTCTCATTCAAATCATAATCTGAATTAAAACGTGGTTTCATTTGCACAAGTCGTTGGGGAAACGACCCGGGTGATCATACTTCCCGGTTAAATATACGTAATATATATTATATTATATATCTTTTAAGAGTGAATTTTCCTTAGGGATTTTCTTAATTGCTCTTTTTGTATATATTTTATTTTATATTTTTGCGTGTATAAAAATCTAACATCACATCTGCCAATTGAAGTTGACTTCTGATAGATGCTTCAGTAATGGTATACTCCTTATTATTTATAGATGCTGCCAACTCATAAATCCCATTAGCAAGTGTTCTGACAGTTGTAGTCTGCCAGAACTGTTTGACTAGGGAATCATAGATAGTGGGATTGTGAGACAAAGCATACCTGAGAGAAGTACCTTTGAGAAAATCCAATATCTCAGTGAAACCAACACTTTCAGTAGGTTTCTTTAGAAAAGAAACCATGTTATGCTTATCCGAGTATCGCAAATTGGCCATCTTAAGTTCTTGAGGAACAGAAGTTGTAAGTAATCAAACTTGAGTGTTGGGTTTGGTTCGTTTGAGTAACTAAGTGCTGGTAGAGAGAGGCAATTAAACTTAGACAGATGATAAACAAGGTTTCTGATTTGACCGACTGAAAAAGTAGTATCTTTATAGTGAATAAAGATATTTATTGAATTAAATTCAGTAATTATCCAATTAAGAAACCTATACGCGAAGTAATTGCCGTAAAAATATCTAACGGTAATATTTAAATAAGGAAAGTCAATTTTTCCTCACCAGCATCAACGATCATCTACCGGTATTAATATTGGCCTAACAGAATTAACTTTCAGTCTACCAGTATTAATATGACATATCAGTATTAACTTTTGTCCACCAGTATTAACTTGTAGGCCACCAGAATTAACTTGTAGGCTACAAGTATTAATAATGACATATTAGTATTAACTTTTCTCTAGTACTTATCACTTACAGACCAGATATGAGAAAGGCTACCAACACAGCTTCCATCCATCTTCAAATTCATGCTTGTCCTGAAAAGGTTAGTCCAAAAAACAAGAAAAATACTGCATGACATTTTCATAAGGCAATATTAACCTGAACCAACAATCCTAACTATCAGGATTAATACCTTATCAGTATTAATTCTAACTACAAGAACTAACTACAAGGATAAACTTTACAGTTGAATCTTCCCTCACATGTAGCTACAAATTTAACATCCCAATGCTAACCACCAAAAAATTAAATCTTGTGACATCAAATTATTTGGTGAGAAGGTCTGCAACATTAGCATCAGTGTGAATCTTGATAACATCTACCAATCTTTTCTCATAGCAATCCCTTATGAAGTGATGTCGAATCTCAATGTGCTTGGTCCTTGAGTAATAGACAGGATTCTTAACTATACATATGGTACTCTCATTGTCAATATGGATTTTGGTGTTCATGAAATTAAAGTCATAATCCATCATCTGATTCTGTATCCATAGTACTTGCCCATAACATTTAGCAGCTGTAACATATTCTGCCTCAGTAGTAGAGGTTGCCATAATCGTCTGCTTCTTGCATTGCCAAGATATCAGTATTCTACCAAGAAATTAACAACCACCTGTTGTTGATTTCCTGTCAAGGCTGGCGCCTCCATAATCACTGTCTGAGAAAGCTTTTAGTTCAAAAGGAGAATCCCTAAGATACCATAACCCTAGTTTGGGTTGATGTTTGAGGTACCTAAAAATCCTTTTTACTGCATTTAAGTGTGAAGCTTTTGGAGTGACTTCACGGGCACAGACAGCAAACATGATGTCTGGCCTTGATGCAGTCAAATACATTAGGGAACCAATCATAGACCTGTAGACATGCATATCTACATCTACACCATTTTCATCTTTGACCAGGGGCTTATTTGACTCAATAGGAGTAGTAGCTGTTTTGATGGAACAAAAATCAAACTTCTTAAGGATGTCAGCTACATATTTGTCTTGACTAATAAAGATTCCATCAAGTTGTTATTTCACCTGCAATCCCAAAAAGAATGTGAGCTCATCCATGGAGCTCATCTAGAATCTTTTGTGCACACAATCTTCAAACTCAGTACACATAGACTGCGTTGTAGAGCCAAAAATGATGTCATCCACATATACTTGGACTAACATAATGTCACTTTTGTTCTTCTTGATAAACAATGTTTGGTCTATTGTACCTCTCCTAAAACCATTTTCCAGCAAGAAAGAAGAACGTGTCTCATACCAAGCTCTAAGAGCTTGATGTAGACCATAAAGAGCTTTGATTACCTTATAAACTTTGTTTGGATGAGCATGGTCAACAAAGCCTGGAGGTTGATGACCATATACCACCTCTCCAATAATGCCATAAAGAAATGCACTCTTAACATCCATTTGGTAGACAGAAAATCCCATAAATGATGCAAAGGCTAAAAACAACCTGATTGCCTCAATCCTGGCAACAGGTGTAAAAACCTCATCATAGTCTATACCTTCCTCCTGTCTAAACCCTTGTGCTACAAGCCTTGCTTTGTTTTTCACAACAATACTCCTCTCATCCCTCTTATTCTTGAAGACCCACTTTGTGCCAATTTCCTTTTTCCCAAATGGCAAATCAAAAAGTATCCAAACCTTTTGCAATTTGAACTGGAGCAATTCCTCTTGCATTGCTTCAACCCAACTTTCATCCTCTAAGGCTTGTGATATCGTCTTGGGTTCTTCTTAGGAGAGAAAACATGCTAACAGATAGTTCTGATGGTCTTTATGATTTGTTCTATTCTGATTATAGATGTAGCTTACCAAAGCTTGTTGTAATGAAGAAGCCTTTTGGATCTTTCCTCTTGTTTGAACTGCTGATTTAGGATCTCTTAGAATTTGACCTTTAGGGTGATCCTTATGAACTCTGAGAGTGGGAATAGGACTGACATCAATGGTGTTATCCATATTGTTGAAACCAGCCTCTGCACCTATATCTTCATCATTATAAGCACCACTGAATATGCCATCATTTGGAAACACATTAGAATCATCTTCTAAGTCAGGCATATTAGGATCAATGGGTAAATCAGCATTGGGGAGAGTAGATGCAGCAATAGGTATTTGTCCTTCAAGATAGACAAATGATGATCCACCGGTATTTGCACCAGTGGGAGTACTAGCAGCACTAGCATATGGTGTGTTAGCAGTACTAACCAATGGTGAATTGGAAGTACTAACAGATGGCCTACCAGTATTAAGTTTGTTAATACTGGTAGCCTGAGCTGCCCTCTTCTTTTCTTCTTCAAAGGCTTGTCTTGTAGCATCATCTATAGCTTTAGCAGCAATTTCTTGAGCAATCATCCTCTCAAGATCATCTTTCAAGGCTTGTTCAGCTTCTGTCAACGTATGTTGTTCTTCTTTTTCAGCAACATCTTCTGAATCCTGTACATCATTATCTTTAGGAAAAATTTTAGAAGGTTTTTCTTGTGCAGCTTGAACAACATCTTCTACTGAAATCCTTGGCCTATGAGGGTGTAGTGGAAGCAGTATGTATTCCTGAGTAGGTTCTTTATCTTTTTCTGATGAACCTGCAACATAATGTTCTTGTGTACCTGCATCCACATTAACCTGATTTTCTACACTAACAGGAATATAGTTCATTGTATTTGTTAGAAAATCAAGATCAAACATCCAATCAGGACCACTTCCTGCCACATTTGGTTGATCTTCAAGGAAATCAATGTGCATGTTCTCTTCTACTCTTTTGGTTCTTTTGTTGTATACTCTAAAAGCCTTACTAGTAGTAGAGTATCCCAACAAATATCCTTCATCTGATTTCCCATCAAATTTGCCCAAGGGATCTAAGGTGTTCAAAATGGTCAAGGGGCACCCAAACGGTCTCATAAAACTAATACTAGGTGGTTTACCTATTAATAGTTCATAAGGTGTCTTATTTTAAGGTTTGGTCACTAATACGCCTATTCAGTACATTCAAAGCAGTGTTTACGCCCTCTGCCAAAAATAGATTAGGTAAAAAGTAGTCTGCTAAAACTGTAGTCAAAACGCAATCACCAAAACGCAACCTCAAGGTCAAAACGCAACGACCAAAATGCAACATCTAATAAGACAAAATGCAGTACAATAGTACTATATAAAAGGACAAAACACAATGTACTTTCTTCACCAAAATGCAACGAAGAATGTCTTAGAAGGTCAAAATGCAACGACGAAAAAACGAACTTTTTCACCTAAAAACACTTAAAAATCACCCTTTTGAACGTTTTCACTTGGTTTCTTTTGCACAACTTGGTCCTAGAAGGTTATAACAACTATAAAAACACTAACTTTAACATCACAAACATGAGAATCAAAGAGTGTCAAGAATAAGACCATAAACCTTCAAAAACTAAACTTTTGATCTAAACTAACCAAGGAAACGCACACACAATCTAGCTAATCATCCCATGGGCTCTGATACCAATTGTAGTATACATGATATCATAACACAAGCATGAATGATTGGGTTGGCAAATTATCTAGAGAGAGAAAGTGAAGTATTTCTAGTGAGAGAAAACCAAATGTAAGCTTTGTGATAAAATGAACAACCAACCCCTTCCCATGGCTAGGAAGGGGTTTATATACATGAGTGTTTATGCCCCAATGGGCTTGAGTATGGGCTTACAAGTAGGCTAAAGGCTCGGCCCAATACTTTTAGTTGTACGCTTACACTTAGACAACGAGCTATGCTATTCTAGATTATACACGGGGTGACCGAGTCTTTTTCATAATCCTAACACATTTGGCCTAATAGGATTAACCAAACTTGTCCTGGTTAGTACTCCTGATGGGATAAAAGACCTTCTTGCTTGAGGGTATTTCAATTTATTTGAATTTTTTTGGTGATTTACCCTTTTAGCATTATCCCATACTGGTTTGACCACCCTTTGACCAGTATTGACCACAGTTTTCAGCTTAGGTTCTGGACTCTTTTTGGCATAAAAATCACAATCTTTGATCAAATGGTCAGTACTCTTACAGACAAAGCAAGCTTTTATTTTCTTAAATCCAATTCCTTCTTTCTGAGAAATTTGACCAATTTTATCAACTTGAGTTTTAACTGTTTGAGTCTCATTAGTCTTAACAGGACTAACTGTGTTTACTTCAGACACATCATCCTCATCATCTGAGTTCCAATCCTCAATGATGACTTTATCTCTGTTAATCTTTGGTTTAGGCACAACTGATTCATGGACTGACTTAGGTTTTTCAATGTTTACTTCATTTGTTTTACCTACAGTCTCACTAGTTTTAGATTTACTAGTATCAGTATTAAGCTCAGTTGTTTTTGACTCAATGATTTTCTTTCTAATGGCATATTCATCTAAACCTGCAAATGATATGTCAGCTCTTGGGGTTAGGAAGTTCCCTGTTATAGGAGGGGGAACAACATGATACCCATCTGCTTTGGAGAACCTATCATTTGCTGGTGTGATCTCTTCATCACTTGATCTGACCTCAAAAACACTCATACTAATCTCACTATCAGTTTCAGACTTGTTACTCATTTCATCCAATTGTGTGCCATATCCTAAACCATTTTTATCTTTAGCACTCATTTGACTGTTGAGTAATTTATTAAGACCCTTTGATGATTCTTCCCATTTTTCTATCTTAACTTTCAACTCATCTCTTTCCTTAACAACTTTTTCTAGTTCCATTTTAAGGTTGTTGATTTTTATTTCTCTGCACTTAAGCTCATAGTTTTGAAACTCATATTTTTCACCCCAAGCCAGTTCATTCTTTTCATGTCCAAGAATTCTAGATTCTAGAGATTCTAAGGCTAACTCATAACCCTGAATTTCTAGTCTGGCTCTGCTATGTTTTTCTCTTTCACTATCAAAGTTCTTTTGAAGAGTTTTAAAAGATTCAAGACATTGTTTAGAACAGTTTTGTACCTCATTGTCAGAAGAACTTGATGAGCTTGAGGAGGAGATGGCCATTAAAGCATAATTAACTGGTTCATCAAAATCATTGCTCCAGTCATAGCCTCCTAGACCATCTTGAGCCACCAGTGCTTGTGATGATGGTTCATTTGTTGTTGCATTCCTCCTGCCATTATCACCATAAGATCTTTTCCCTTGGTTCCTTCCTGATTTGCATTCCTTAGCAAAGTGCCCTTTCCTGTGACAGTTGTAGCACTCAACTTTTGACTTATCAAAGGTAACAGGTTGTTTTCCTTTGAAATCCAAGTTCCTTCCTGTCTTCTGAATGAATCTCTGCACCCTAACAGTCAACATGGCTACTTGCCATCTAATATCCAATTCTTCCAAGTCATCTTGATCAATCTGCTGCAAATCCTCATTATCAAGTGGAGGACTCGTTGTCTGTTGTGCAAAGAAAGAGCATACTACTTCATCAGCACCTGGAGTAGATGAAACCTGACTTGTTGAACTAGTTCCTCCAGCAGTATTAACTCCAAAATTTCCACTGGCAGTACTAACTTCATTAGTGCTGCTTGTATTCTCAGAAGAAAGAAAAGCCAAGTTCTGAGAATTAGATGTGGAACTTGAAGACCTTTTCATCTCATCTTCATAGACCCTAAGGTTGTTGTAGAGATCATCAATATCAGTCTGGTCTATGTCTGGCTTATTTCTCATGATTAAAGCAATTTGACTCCATGAGGGAGGAAGACTTCTTAGAAACTTTTAATTGATATCTTCCTTTGATACTTGAGCAGCATGAACCTCCAATTGACTTATGAGTTTTTGGAACCTATCATAAGCCTTATCCAGACTTTCATTTGGTGTAGTAGTAAAGTTTTCAAACTGATGTTTTAAAACATTCTTCTACATCTTTTTGGATTCTTCATTTCCTCCAAACCTTGATTTGATTGCAGCCCAGAGAGATTTAGCATCTGGAACATTATGAAACTTAAGGAGATATTCATCAGGTATTGCTAACAGCAAGATGCTCTTAACTCTTTCCTGATTCCTTTTGGCAGTCAGTTGTTTGGCAGTTTTAGGAGCAGGAGGACCAGATTGTTCTCCTGCTGGTGCAGCCTCTTCTTGGAGATCTCCATCGACAATTATATCCCAAAGGTTATGATCTGTATGGCAGATATATTGTCGCATTCTCATGCTCCCTTCTTGATGATAGGGATTTTCATTGCTATTATAGTTGGTGGAGGAGAGTCTTGTTCAGCCATCTTACTGGTTTGATTGTAAATCTGCTTCAAGTAATGGAGTTCTTCTTATTCAGAGTTTCCACACAAGCTCTGATACCACTTGTTGGATCCCTTACTGAATAGATCTTGAACCTTTAGCTTGCAAAGGGTTTGCTACTTTAGATAAATCCAAAGCAACAATAATGAAACACTGATTTAACACTATTGATTATGCGGAAACTAATCAACAATGCTAAGAAGAACATTATTAAGTAACACAAGAAAACTTTGTATTATAACTTGAATCTGACTAGGTTACAGATTACAAAGACTATGATTGCTAAGATTATCTCTATTGATCTGTGTTGATCTATATCAACTAACTATGACAAGAGTTCCTTTTATACACCAAGGAAACCCTAATGGGCTTTACAAAACGCGTATAGAGATCATGCATATCCTTTCCTAAGATATCTCATGCATATCTCTAACTCTAACTAACTTCTGCATAAGCAGACTTAACTATTACATAACCAGTACTAACTTATAATGAACTACCAGTACTAAGTATGCTAACTCTTCTACCAGTACTAACAAGTGTACTAGCAGAACTAACTATATAACAAACAGAATTAAGTCTTGTATACATAATTCCTAACAAGTATTCTCAAAGTTCACTCAGATGACAACTTAGTTGGTACTTTTACAAAGTCAATGTCTTGTACCAAACATGTTAATCATGCTAGGAACATTAGACTTCGACCCGCAAGTAGTCTCATGTATATCTGTTTTTAGTATTTGGATAATGGAATGTTAAGCAGTTGTATTAAATAATGAATTGATATACCTGGTATGATCGTCTTTATTTATACAAGTGTGTTCTATATTAGCATGTTTAAATCCATGAATAATTTATTTATTCAAATCGTCTATTTTCAGTTGATGATACGGGAGCATCATTGAATTAAGGCAAATGTGAGTGTTTTAGTCATATTCATATAGTATGAATGTTAAAGGATGATACAACCAAACTTATATGTTGTTCATTGGATGAACATTGGACTGACCCAACCTACGAGCATCTACTACATGGATCGGCATCAATAGTGAATCTCGCAAGTGGTTATGTCTTTCATCCTCAGACTTGAGATGCAAGTAGGTTTTGTGTGTGTGGAATGTCAATCTTAGATATGGTTCAACGCTGACCTATTGAAGGCTGCTATAAAGGCTATTTTCAAGAGGGATATGAAACACATAAGGGATACGTGCAGTCAAAATAGGATTTATTCCTCCACATGTTATGGAGATAGATACTACTAGGCCCCTCGATGATTTGAACAGATGTATGTGTAGCCGCACCCAAATGTAATTAAGATGACACTTAATTAAATTGGTAATCTAGTTTAATGTCTATATCGAGAAACAGAATTGTTAAACATAAGAATAACTTATGATCTATGTCAAATGTTCAACATAGTATCTGCAACAAAAGGATGATTGATATCTACACCATTTAATATAAGATGTTTAAGAAACTATCCTCATATATATATCTGGGGGCATTGGCGTATTGCTAGACGCTAACCTTTGCTTGTATAATTACTTGATTATTATGACGTGCGCAAGTGGGAGCCGTTGGAGTATGCTCGTGTCATTATAAATAATTATATGGCTGGACACATGTGAGCCTATAGGGTCACACACATATACACAGAGGTACCACTTTATATATCGTGTTTATTGTATTTACGATATATAAATAACCCATGTAACTTGGGATCACTATTGGGCTTCTAATAACTAAGTAAAGTACTTGGTTTATTGGACTTGGAAATCAAATGGGCAAGCCAATTTGAAACCCAAAGGGGGCCGGCCACTATGAAGGAAAAAGAGGGGATAAGATCAAGTTTTTAGACAAATATATTTTGACATAACTCCTTATTAATTTTGATTATAACTTACCAAAATCTCTGCCCTTCTTTCTCTCTATATATACACGGCTCAAAACATAAATCCGTCAAGGGGTTTTTGGTTTTCTTGATCTATCACTTTGAATCTTGTTTATTCAAAGTATATTCCAAGGTTACGGGTTTAAGGACTAGCATCCAAGAGGTATACGGTGAAGTGTAGTGTGGATACATCATAGAGGTGATCTACTTTGGTCACTTGGTTTCTTGGATAGATCGTGTACAAGAGAAGGTTGTTATTTGATTCTATCGATCACACTACAAAGGTAAAAATAGATGTTATTTCTTTTAATTGATCATATGACTCTATGGATCCGTTAATAGGTGTTGATCCGCTGCGTTTTATATTTAATTATATGATATTCATTTATTTCAGCACCTACAGAAACATACCGGCTAATTGGAACGCGACTAGTAACTTATCACCTCGTAATGTGTCGTCTTGGAACACCAATTTTTGAAACATAGATCATTAACGCCTTATTCTTTTTCTCTTTACTTCTTGTGATTTTAAAAAAATTGTATCATCAAGAAGACAACTTCTAAGTTCGACAAATATCGATGACTCATAACCCAACGTATTGCTGACATGCTCTTTCGCCAAGAGCGGAACGAGATCCGTGTCATACCCTGCCAAGGCGGAAACACGAGGCGTAACATCATGGATATCGTCACAACACAATGGTGTCAACAATAGAGAGAACTAAATGAAATAGATAAACAAATGAGACACAAGGTGTGATGACAATATCTAACATAAGATAAAGGAGTCTTGTATTACGATTGCAAAGTCATACCACAAGGAAACATACTCCGAAAGTCTAAACAATCAAATAACAACCAAGTATCAAACAATTCAAATGACATAAATAAACTCTCTAAGAGAATGAATCCGCATACAAGCCTACGGTCTCACTAGCCACTCTTCCTAACTTCAACATCCTCAAGATGGTTACCTGAAAATGATGCTTAAAACGTCAACACAAAGGTTGGTGAGAGTCATAGGTTTAAGATACGAAAATCAAAGCTTATAAACAATTACTGTGATTAATGCAAATATGGCAGGATAATTACTGTACTATCATACAAGCTAACATGCAAATGTAATCATAACGAGCATGGGAACGGAACGTGTCCCTCGATCCAACAAGTATCAACACTTGGGTAGGAACGTTATCCCCGATCCATTAAAATCATCACTTCATATGGGTAGGAACGTCACTCCTGATCCAATATCACAACAAATGGGTAGGAACGTTACCCCAGATCCAAATACACATAAGCATTTAGCACGTAACATATAATAGCCAAGTAAAGTCCATACACTATTAAAATAAAGACACATAATCACAGTAATTAGAACATTTCAAATCCATTTGCATCATTTCCATCCCAATTTAAAAGAAATGTAAAAAGAGGGACTATGAAACTCACCTGAATACTCAAACGCAGCTTCCAAATCTCAACACGCAACTATACAAATAAATAAACATGGTTACATGCGACCAAGCTAAAAGCTCTAGTCCATGTAACACACATATGATAGATGTCTAAGGGTTTAGCTAACCATCATGGGTCACCCCGACACCATGCCCAACCTTAACCATCTCATTAACACTTTACACTAGCTACTTATAATTAAATCAGAATTGCAGAATTTTAGTGTCTCTTTACGTACTCAAAACCCTTACTTAATGACCTTTATAATTTATACCAAAAATCACCCATGATCATTTATGAGTATATTAACTACCTTGTGATTCCCAAGTATTACTTACATGTGTAACTAACTTAAATAAAATCAAACTTCAAAACCGTCCTAATTCGGATCTGATTGCACACCAAAATATATCACTCTAACTACCATACTTAGGCATGCTTTCAGAGGCTAATTTTTACAGGATTATCAATAGACATATGGAAATTAACTACTGTAGAAGGGCTAAGCTTAATTTTATTTTTAAGTATAGGTTTTACCCTCCTAAACATGACCTAATTCTGACCTGTATTTACTGTTTTAATAACTTTTAGTATAAAAATCATTTGAATGACTTCCCGACCTTAAAAACCTTTGAGGCTGGATTTTCTGGAAAGTAGACTCTTTTGGATTATTCATAGACTCAAGAAACATATCAATATTCGTTTTTATCACCAAGATAACAGTCGTTGACCACGACCCAAAATTCTGCTCAACCCTAAATCCAGTTTTAACGCAAATCTAACCAAACCACAAGCATGCATACGCATCTAATTCAATCCTAAGCATACTAAAAATATCATAATCATTTTGTATTTTAATTAAAACCCTAGATCCATCATAATTAGGGTTACATAAATACATTAATTAACTAGGATTAAACACACTTACCTTGACTCTTAGCACCTAACAACCAATCTTGAGGGTTCTTGGATCAAAATCTTGGTTCCTCCTTGTTCTTAGGGATGGGTCGACACAAATAAGGGTTATGGGGGCTGAGTTATGTCATGCATAGGGTTTAAGGATCCCTTATCCAACTAACTAAAATCCTAATCATAGCCCAACTCCTAAGATAAGGCCTAAAATCTCGTTTTTTTCTTGGGCCGATTTCTACATATACATACATTTATTATTTTTTTTAAAATTTATTTAGTACATCATTACTTACATTACCTTAAGTTTTATAAAAAAAACTAAGCTAGTTTGAGTAAACCTTTTTACATAAACGCTACTTACTACACTTTCTAAAAATAACTTTCATTTCCCAAATTCACTTTCTATTTATGGAAAGTTTACTGCAAACTTCCATATTTCACTCACATGCTTCGTTTCCAATAACTTACACTTCTTATAAACGTTTAACTCTTAAAAACCAAGAATTGACGTAGCAATGCATGCAAAACGTCTTTCATTTCCATTATCACCACACGTGAACAAATGGAATACTTAACACCAAACTCATATGCACACAAAATAAGATAATCATTTACCTCTAAAATGACATCATGCACATGTGTAAACCACTTCAACATACATATAGAACACATAGCACGCAAGAAACATACAAAATGGACACTTAGCCATTTCTAAAGGTATAAACTAGCATGCTCAACTCACGGTTGTCACAGTATCCCCTCCTTAGGGAAATCTCAACCCGAGATTTAACTACTAGATTCAACAGTATCATCAACAAACAATCAGGAATACTTAGCTTTCATATGTCCTCACATTTCTATGTGAACTTAGGGCCACGCTTTGAATCTCATCTAACTTTCATGATCGAAAACCCACTGCTTACAACTTCGTTTGCCCATACAAGGGTACAAATAGCACCATAACAACTCTAAGCAAAAATAAACATCCAACTCCATGAACATCGCCCGTCTTCGAGGAAACTCGTCAAAAACCTTAAGTTATGTAACAACGTCATTCATAACATAACCCCGTAACTCATCAAACAAGAACTGTCTTGGAACTAAGTTATGAGTTGTTACAAAGCTCAACATTTTTGAAGAATCGGCTCGACTTCGAGTTTATTCAAAATATAACATTAACCAAACCACATAAGAACATTTAAGGGTGCACTAAGGTCTACCAGTACACTTCTTCAGATTCGACACATGAAATGTGTCATGCACACTACTCAATACCTCGAGAAATCTCAAACTATAAGCTACAGGGCTGATCCTTTCAAGGATCTCGAATGGTCCTACATATCTCAGTGCTAACTTACCCTTCTTTCCAAAATAAACTACGCCCTTCTAAGGCGTCACCTTTAACAATACACGATCTCCCACCTCAAACTCTCACGGCTTACGCCTATAATCAACATAGCTCTTTTGATGATCTCTCGCTGCTTTGGGCTTTTCCTTTACCAACACTACCTTATCAGTCGTTTCTTGTACTAACTCAAGTCCAGTCAAACTACTCTCTCCAATCTCTGCCCATAGAACAGGCGACCTACATTCCTTACATACAAAGCTTCAAATGGAGCACACCGAATGATCGAATGATAACTACCACCAAAATCAATAACACATGCCCTTATTATATCTTGCAAGTCTGCATCGTATGTTCACTTTGTCCATCCGCTTAAGGATGCTAAGCAGTACTCAAATCCAATCGCATCTCTAACACATTCTGCAGCGTCTGCCAAAACCATAAGGTAAATCATCCATCTTAATCTGAGTTGATCGTCACTAGAATTCCATTCCTTGCTATTATCTCATCAATATAAATCCTTGCCAACTTCTCATCTTGAAATCTTCTTGTATAGCTAGAAATTGAGCTAACTTGGTCAGTTTATCGACCATCACCCAAATCACATCATACTTACTACTTTGACCTTGGAAATTTAGTGATAAAATCCATGGTGGTTCTATCTCATTTTCACTTAAGTATCTCAGGCTGTTGCAGCAAGCCAAAGGTCTTTGACATTGTAGCTTTCACCTCTTAAACAAATCTGATAGTTGCTAACATATGTATCAATATCATTTTCTACATGTGGCTACCAATACATGTCTTCAAGGATATAGTAGGTCTTATCCGCTCTCGGATGTACCAAGTATCTTGATGCATGGGCCTCATCCATTATACTTCCTACCAATAGAACCTAAATTCGATCCATAAAGTACAAAGTCTCGTCTCCTTTTCTTTCCATCTGTTGATCTAAACCATGTAGCCTTTCTGCGAGTACGTTCTCTTGCTTGAACGCCTCACTTTGGGCTGCCAGTATCATTCCTCTTACTCGTATTGATTTCACTCCCTCTTTTCTACTCAACGCACCACCCACTACATTCGCTTTATCGGAGTATCACACAAATCATTCTTTAAATTCTGAAAATCCTCTTCTTGTTCTACGCTCCACTCATACTTCTGATTCCTCTCAGTTAGGGAAGTAAGGGGGTTCAACAATCTAAAAAAAATCATGATGAATGTCGGTAGTAACCTGCCAATCCTAAAAATAATCATCCAATTCCTCATTGCCTCACTCTTACTCGTCTCCACGTGACCAAGAAAATGCACTTCTTCCTACCAAACTCACACTTAGAAAACTTAGCATACAGCTTCTCCTTCCTCAGTGACTCCAACACTAACTTCAAATGAACTTCATGTTCCTCCTTCGACTTTGAGTAGGCCAGAATGTCATCAATGAATATGATGACAAACCTACCTAAGTACAGTTTGCAAACCCGGTTCATTAAGTCCATGAAAACTGCTGGTGCATTGATTAACCCAAAAAGCATAATCGTAGGCTCAAAATGTCTGTATCTCATTCAAAATGCGGTCTTTAGAATGGCATCCTCATGCACTCGTAGCTGATGATAACCTGACCGAAAATAATACCTTAAGAAAGATACGCTCCTTGTAACTGATCAAACAAGTCATCAATCCTAGGGAGTGGATAACGGTTTTTAACAGTTAATTTGTTCAACTCCCTATAATCAATACACATGCGAAAAGAACCATCCTTCTTCTTAACAAATAACACCGGTGCTCCCCACGGAAAATGACTAGGTCATATGAAACCCTTGTCTTCCAACTCTTGAAGTTGTTCAGACAATTCTTGCATTTCCGAGGGTGCTAGACGATATGGAGACTTCGCGACTGGCGTCGCTCCATGAACTAAGTCTACGCGGAACTCAACTTGTCGTTGCGGTGGTCATTGACAAATCTTCCAGAAACACATCAATAAAATCTCGTACGACGGAAATATCACTCAATTTCGGTTCATCTACCTTAACGTTCATTAGGGCTTTGGCGGCTCCCAAAGTACGTTCCCCATGAACCCGAAGTATCTCATCACCTTCCAACGGTATCCTAACCACCTTCTCATGACATACTACCACGAACTTCCTTTTGGACAACTAGTCCATTCCCACAATCACATCAAAGCTTCCACGACTCAACGGTATCAACGAACTCTAAGGGTTACGAACAATCGAATAGGATAACAAACGAATATCGAGTTAAAGGCTAGAATGCATATAGGAGATTCCACATATGCAAATAGACGTGGATCAAATGACATAAGAATCCTTTGAAAGAAAGGATACGTATATGCACCGAGTGAAAACGCAACGAAAGAAAATCAACAGGCGTACCACGACAAAAGAACACATAAAAAAATCAATACGAAAGACATAAATTCTTATACTAATTATCGACTTTACTCGAAAGACCAAATTAAATAATGTTTTTATAAAAATCAATTTCAAATGAAGAAGTCACTTTAAGTATAAAAATCATTTTAAATAATAAATAAAATTGTCTTAAATGTAACATTTATAAAAATGCATTCTCGTTGTCATAAAAATCTAGAGATGGTTATCTAATGGTGTATCGTAACTTACCACTATGAATCACTTTAAACCTGCTTTTTTTATAATAAAATAAAATATATTTAACCACTTAACAATTTTCATATCCTATTTACATAGGCCATTTAAACATATTCTATTATAAAAAAGAACTATTTTAAACACAGTTTTTCCCAAACACTAACACAATACTTCAAAAGGGATTTTATAACTAGACATCAATTATAAAATATGTTACTCAAACAAAAGTCACCATAATACCAAAAGGGATCGTAAAACACTATACAAACCCTAACACAATTCTATTGTTTGAAAACGAAAGAAAACACTAGGAACCATATACTTAAAATAAAATCAAACGAACTCGTACAAGAAAACTCATGCAAGACGTTACGTACCCAAAAGAAAATGTAAGGTCTTATCCAAAATAACGATCAACCGAGCAAACCTAAAAGCATCGATACTAACACGTCGCCAACAGGTTACGAAAACCAAGGGATATACAACCAAGGGAGTAATGATCCACATGTTAAGAACAATTAGTGCTTAAAAGAAACGTTTGATACTCATACGAGTAATCAATGCAACGAAAGAACTAACGAAACACGCCTATATCCGAAAGAGCAGATTCCGAACAACCAATATACATCGAGACGTCGAATAGGAAAAATCGGGTATCCTTACTAACAAAGTACGATGAAGGGATGCTAAGCTTAAACTTAGGAAATCCTAACAAACAACCGAGGAAACGAGCAACCTCTATAATAGAAATACTAGGTATCCACAAATACTAGATAGAAGGGAAACTTACTATCTATACAACTCAACTTAACATATCCTCCAATTAGGGTAAGAGAATAATTCACTACCCATACCACCATCCTTATCAAGAATACACATATATAAAAAAATATTACGCTACCACCTTACAACCAAACACAAATAAATGCAATCCTGGTCACAAGTCTACATGTGTGATGCCTTTATAATTATGTTGGCCACCATAATTATAAGTGCCTCTTTTCACACGTGACTTACTTCCAAGACTACCCATTTCAATCACAATTCACATAAAAGCACATATTACACATTGCACATCTTAAACCACTCCAACTTAACACATAAATGATGCTTCATCAAATAAATACTTACTTATATAAAGATAAAATCGAAATGACATAAAGGAATGAAAGTCTCGCATCACCTCCAAAATACAAAATATCCAAAAGAAATAATCAATAGCGACGTGATGAGGTAAAAGATGGAATAAACTTATGCTGGGCCTCGCTTGGGTTTGACTTTGCCTTCGCAAGAGCCACCCGACTCTGCGGGTCCAGGCCTACTACGAGCATTCGACAAGCGATCAACTACCCTATCCCCTTTAGTTCCATAAGAGGCTCCGTCTCAATTGGCTCCTCTTTTGAATCTCTATAGCGCTTAAGTCTAATTGGGAAAATGGTTCCCCAACGAAACTTCTTACGGATAATGGGAGACATAGCTATAAATAGTAAGGAAGTAATATATACCATATTAGATAATAGTAAATAAAATAGCTAAATAAAAGTTAGACAAAATAAGATTATCAAAGCTATATAATTAGGGGAACGTATAATAGTTATACTAAACACTTAGGCCCTAAAATGCATCTATATGAAGGACTCTTAGGTTATAGTCTAGGCTCAACCACCTACTTCTCTATAACCAAAGGCTCTGATACCAATCTGTCACACCCCGCCTAGGCGGAAACACGAGGCGTAACATCATGGATATCATTACAACACAATGGCGTCAACAATAGAGAGAACTAAATGAAATAGACAAACCAAATGAGACACACTGTAATCATGAAAATATCTAACACAAGAAAAGGTCTTGCATTACGATAAGTCATACCACAAGGAAACATACTCCAAAAGTTTAAACAATCAAATAACAACCAAGTATCAAACAATTCAAATGACATTAATAAAATCTCTAGGAGAATGACTCTGCATGCAAGCCTACGGTCTCACTAGCCACTTTTCCTAACTTCAACATCCTCAAGATGGTTACCTGAAAATGATGCTTAAAACGTCAACACAAAGGTTAGTGAGAGTCATAGGTTTAAGACACGAAAATCAAAGCTTATAAACAATTACTGTGATTAATGCAAACATAGGAGGACAATTACTGTACTATCATACAAGCTAACATGTAAATGTAACCATAATGAGCATGGGAACGGAACGTGTCCCTCGATATAACAAGTATCAACACTTGGGTAGGAACGTTACCCCCGATCCATTAAAACCATCACTTCACATGGGTAGGAACGTTACCCCCGATCCAATATCACAACAAATAGGTAGGAACGTTACCCCCGATCCAAATACACATAAGCATTTAGCACGTAACATACAATAGCCAAGTAAAGTCCATACACTTTCAAAATAAAGACACATAATCACAGTACTTAGAACATTTCAAATCCATTTGCATCATTTCCATCCTAATTTAAAAGCAATGTAAAAATTGAAACATTAGAATCACTAACGGAGCATGGTATCAAAATTAATCAGTTAGGCCTACTGAGGAAAAAAGATTAGGGTTTTGCAAAGAGATTTTAGGAAAATACGTTTAATGAAGTTTAATATTCTGAAAAAATCAATGCTGAGATAAAAATGGAAAAAAAAAAAAACAAGATTTGGCAAGCTAAATTAGTATTTCTTTGCTCCATGTTTAATAAATGGAAAGAATCTTCTAAAACTTAGCTAATTTGATAGATAATTCTTTTGTCTGTGAAATCAAAGCTGGTTTTGGGATACAAGGATTATACAGGGCCAAATGAAATTTATTTTCCCCATGAATGCAAAGTATTCTTTGATCCAGAAGAAGCGAATGAATAAAACACTTTATTATCAATAACATGTTAGGTTTGTCAAAAGAAGGAGAATGAATGCTGTTCCACCCACCATCCACTGGGATTTTTCATGCCTTCCTCAATTCCACTTGACATGATGAATCAAAAATGGACATATGGCTAAATAAGTTTTGTGAGTCCATTCCATGTGAAGTAGTCTTTGCCTAAACCTGATGTTATTGAACCTAAAACAAAGTGATAATGTAATGTGTAAGTCTAAGTTAAGTGCTGAATCACATGAGTTATTCGTCAATTCTGTTTGTTCTAAAAATCAAAAATGTAAGAAAACAGATAAACTTAGGAAAAACAATAAGACTCCTAGAGGTAATCAAGAGGATGGAAATGGTATGTGAATTCAAAAGTTTGGAGATTATTTTGGAGTTCAAAAAATTAAAGCTTGCTATCGTTTGTGGTAGTTCTTGATCTCATTGCAGCACAACCTTGGAAACATTAAGAAAAAGATGAATAACAAAGACTTGGTTTAAACAATATGGAATAAGTCAAGGAAATGTGAATACCAGATTTTTGTTCAAAAAACCCTTTCATAGGAAAAAATCTATTACAACAGATATATTAACATGATGTTTAAGGTACAAGATTGCGATTTTATTATTAATAACAAAAACAAGGTGAATTCGGTTAAGGCCTTAGCTAAATGGGTTTGGAAACCAATACAAGATGATTTTGAATCATGTATCCAAATTTCGTCGTAGAGCATCAAAAGTTTTTAACCTGATACTGATTTATGTTGATGTCTATGGAAGATTCAAGTCGGTTCTGGCTTGGGACTTCCAAAAGCACTAATCCTTTCTTGTCTTGTGTTTCCTGAATATTAAAAAAAAAAAAAAGAGGTTTATGCTGCTTGTTCAATTTATTCTTGCTGGTTGGGAAAATGTTTCTGCTACTTGTTCTTCATTCCTGCTTTACGTGTTCCTGCTGGTCGCATCAAGTTCTAACTGATGGTAAATAAGTGGTGTGAATCTTGGAAGTGGTTAGGCAAAGTCGTAAGTTTATGGTTAGCAATACGTGTTGCCAAGTTTGACGTGGTAAAGAATGGAACATGTGGTATGATAGGAGTGCTATAGAAAAAGAAAATACGTGATATCACAGGCTGTGATTTTATGTATTATTTAGCAGCAGATGAGATTTGGTCATGAGAGTTGACAACGCATAATACGGAGGTGATTTTCGCTCATATATAGGAATTGAAACTGATCCTATAATATCTCCTTTGAGTGGTGCATAGTTTGTCAACCCTGATTTTTAGGAATGAGATTGATACTAGAAATATTCTTCCTGATCTTGTGGGATTGGTTGAAGTGATTAAAAGCTGTTATGGCTCATTGTTACGTGTGGAAGTATAACAGTCACGTGGGCAATAGGAGTGTTTATATTCATTTGATATTTGGACCCTCTGGTGATTGTGTTGCGTGATTTTTGGCTCGACTGTTATGGCATGCAAAGGATAAGGAAGCGGATTTGTACGTAAATTATGGGATTATCTCATATCTCGTATATATTTATTGGGTATTATTGCTTCTATGAAAAGTTTGTCGGTAGAAAGGAACGCCTCATGGTGGTTTCCTTTTTGATGTGCTTTACACGTTTAGTTTAGCTATTCAAAAAGAAAAAGGAAAGCAATAAAGCAATGTGTGGAACTCAAGAATGTGCCAAAAAGAGAGTGAATACCATTTATGTTGCTGATTTTATGGGAATCGTGAAAAGGTGCGTGATTTGTGGAAGAAGTAACACACAAATATGGGGACAAGAATGACATATGATCCTGCTGATTGCTCATTCTCGATTCATGCTGCTTATACATTTTTTTCTATCTTGCGTATCATCAATCGTTTCTGCTGGATATATTGTGTGTCTGCTGATCATTCTTCATTCCTGCTGGTTGTGTCGGTTCCTACTGTCCATGTAATTTTCCTACCGGTTGTTTATATGTTGGTTTTCATTACTGCTGGTTTTACATTCCTACTGATTTGTTCCTATATTCCTGCTGGTATCTTTTTGTTGCTGCTGTTTGTTAGTATTCCTGCTGACTACGTGTTCGATTCCTGCTGGTCACGAGTTTATTTATTCCTGCTGTTAGTTATTAAAAAAAAAAAAAGAGCTACACTTGAGGGGAGGCTAAATACCAGTTTGAGGGGAGGCTTATTATGAGTGGTTTGTTTCTATTTGAGAAGGGTTTGGGTGCTGGCTAACCACCACACAACAAATGGTCATCAGTTCACCATGCCTTACAAGCATAAGAACTGGCTAGTCCAAGAGCAAACGGCTGCTTGGTAAAGACCTTTCAAATCCGTTGATGGTTGCCAGGTTACCCAAAACTGGATGGTTATCACTTTCCATATTCTTTGAATGAAAAGTGGCTAGTCCATAGCAAACGGCTCATGGTAAAGACTTTCTCAAATCCGTTGATAGCTGTAAGGGTTTGCTAAAAATCCTATGGCCTTCACTCACCATGTTCTTGTAACAAAGAGTGGCTAGTCCAAGAGGGTACGGCTCTTGGTAAAGACATCATCAAATCCGTTTATGGCTGGTAGTTTGCCAAAAACTATACCTTTCAATGATTCACTTTCGAGTGATGAGGATAGTTTTATACTTATTTAATTGATGATTCTTTGTACCTGGTTCGTTGAGAAGACAAGCAATGGACATTGAAGTGTTTGGATATATCCTCCTGGTGCTCAAGCTGAAACGCGATGGAAACTTGAAGGTAACGGAGTCACCGTTCAAGTTTAGGGGAGGATTGTTGGGAATTTTAGAATTCATGAAGGACTGACATGTGAAAGATAAAGAATTAAATGCTGGAAGATTTGCTAAAGATAAGCATTGAAAAGTCAAATGTTTAGTTTCCACAATTAAATGTCTTTTATGAGCATTTAATTAATCTTTTATGAGCATTTAATTAGATGGTCAAAGCATCTAATTAGCTTCCTTTGTAAGCCTTGTAACCTCTATTATATAAAGAGGGGTAGGGGTCTTAGTTTAGGTACCTTTTCCTTCACTCACATACACACGTGTAGTTTACACACATTTCCACCATTGTTATAGCTTTAAGGTTTTGTAAACCCTAGTACTTTTGAGTACTCGTATTATTTAATCAATAATATTAAGGCTTGTTGGTTATTCACTGTTCCATTCCATTACCATTGTTATTCTTCTTAAACACTAAAGGTTAGATTCCGCATAGCCTTTGGTGAAACATTTTAACAAAGTTTCTCACATTATTATCTTGTGATTACCAAGGTAATAATAACCTTATAACCTAAGGCAGTAGATCCTAACATGTTTTCTAACCCAATATAACGTATTCGAGTTTAACATCAATACGGCGTATTCAGTCTACTGAATACGGCGTATTAGTCTATTTGACCTTTTTCTTTCGTAGCAAATTTATTACAGGAAATGGATGACCCCGACATTACTATGGAGGAATATATTTGGCTTGAAACTGAGAAAGCTCTTAGAAGAGGTAAGGTCACTAGTACAAAAAGTGGATTTGGTCACACATAGGCAAAATGGAACGACCACACATTCACATATTTATGTGGCTATAGGTACCAAAATAGACAACATTTACTAATTAGCCACACATGAAAATTTCGATTGTGTGACCATCAGAACTATATTGCCACACATTCCAACATTATGTGGCTAAAGGTAATTGGTAATATTATTTAGCCACATATGAATTTGGAACGCGTGACAAATACAAGTAAGCTTGAAACATTAGTCACGATATACATATAAATAGTGACAGATATATGTCACACACTTGAACAATGTGACCAAATTGGCATATATGGTTACGTGAAGTAATTTTTTATGTGTCTAAATCGTACAGTCAAGTTTTGTCACACATTATTTAAGGGTGACTGCTATCTTTTGCTAATTATTTGGCCACATTGAATTTGGGACGCGTGACAAATGAAAAGTAAGGTTGAATCATTAGTCACGATATACATATAAATAGTGACAAATATATGTCACACACTTGAACACTGTGACCAAATGCCATATATGGTCACACTAAACGTTTTGTCACACATTATTTAAGTGTAGCCAAAATCCAGTACATATGGTCACGCGACTTAATATGTGTGTTTAAAGTTTAGTTTGTGTTAGCTTGCCAAAAGCTAATGTGTATAGTTGGTGTAAAGTTTTATATACTATAAAATATATATAAAATATAATACTTTTAAAAGAGAAATTAAGAAAATTACCAAGTTACCCTTGATAAAATTCACTCTCAAAAATATATAATATAATATATAATACGTATATTAAACCGGGTAAGTATGATCACCCGGGTCGTTTCCCCAACGACTAGTGAAATTGAAACCACGTTTTAGTTCGGATTCTGATTTGAATGAGCAAATGGATGATTTGATTATCTAAAGCAACAATTAAAATGGACAATTAAAAAATATAATTAAACAATTAAACTAATACGGGAAACAATTAAAACACGACAAATAAACAAGTAAACAAATTTTAATCCCTAAAAATGTAAACTAAAATTATAAACCTAAGATTGGACAAAAGAAAATTTTAGGCAAAAGAAAAACTATTTTTGGCTTTTTAAATTTAAAGATATGTTTTTTCTAAAATTTAAACTACTTAAAAACTAAAAAATAATAAAAATTAAATCCTAAAATTTTTTAGAAAAATTACACTAAATAAAGAAAGTGTGCAGAAATTTTATAAAAATAAAAGCCCTAATTTTTACTTTTTGCTTATTACCCACGGACATAGGTAAGAGGAAGGGATAGACTATGATGAGGTTTTTGCTCCTGTGGCTAGGATTAAAGCCATTAGGATCTTTTTGGCCTTTGCTTCTTATATGGGTTGCATAGTCTATAGATGGATTGTGAAGAGTTCTTCCTTTTTGGCATATTGATGAGGAAGGTATATGTGTCTCATTCTCCAGTTTTGTAGATTCTAAGTCATGCTAAGAAGGTCTATAAGTCGTGAATGAAGCTCTCTATGGTTTACACCAAGTTTACCAAAGCCTTGGTATGATACTTTAAGCTACTTTCTTGTTGAAGAAGTGGATACAGGAAGAGGAACTATAGACAGACTCTTTTTATTAAGAAGGGATTAAAATGTATCATGTTAGTACAAGTGTATGTGGATGACATTATTTTTTGGTTCTACAAAGAGAGCTGGTGTGATTATTTGAGGCATCTGATGAAAGTGTAGATTTCAGATAAGTTAATGGGAGAGATCACCTTCTTTTCTTGGATTTAACAAGTCAAAACATAAAGAAAGATGGTATTTTTATGAGTCAGGATATGTATGTTGCCAAAAATCCTGAAGAAGTTTAGTTTTGCCAGGTAGAAGATGGCTTGTACACCAATTCTGAGACACAGAAAGCCTTTGGTCAAGGATGAGGAGGAAGCTACTGATTTGGATGTACACTTTATAGATCATGATTGGCTCTTTGCATGACTTGACTACTTCTAGGCCTGATATTTGTTTGCAGTATGTGCTTGTCTAGGTTTCAGGTAAACTCCAAAGACCTCTACCATCTAAATGTTTTGTGGAAGGAATCTTTAGGTACTTTAAAGGTGTAAACACCCCCTATTAAATCATTAACGCGCGGAATACCACTGGTGGGTTGCTGCTTCCTAGGTATAAAGTACAAGTTACAGAAAACGACCTCCAAGAGAGCTTTAATAAAAATATCACATTCGATTAAAATTTTCTAGAGTAAATCATGGTCCCAATAATTTTCTTTTAACAAAATACAAGTGTTCAAACGTGAATCATTTGTATATTTAAAGATAACAATTATCGAATGTGAGGTAACCAAGTCCTTTAAAGTTTTGAGATCCCACGAGACTCGAATGCTCCCAATGCCACATCTAGCAATATAATAACTGAGAAAATACATGCAAAAACAGTCAACAATAATGTTGGTGAATTCATAGGTTTAAGTAAAAGCAGTGTTGAAATAATTCAAGTAATATTTCTGAAAGAAAAGTAGCGTTACAACATTTCAAAGAACTATTTTTGAAATTCAAGTAGGGATTCAATAAATCAAGTAATGTTTAGTAATGGACCACAAGGTTTGTGAACACAAGTATTTTTAATCATCGAAAACTTGTGGATCAAACAAGTTTTAATCACTAATGCATTAAGCTCATGCCACTGAAACGTTAACCAACATATTATAAATATGTAACCACATGCCCCACAACTAGGTAATATTGCAATATACCTAAAGAAATTCTCAATACAAAATGTCCTTTAGGGGTGATCGCGCCATGGATGTCACAACCCCAGACAGGGCAGTCACGGCCCAATAGATCTACTTAATGTACTAGCGCTCACCCATCATAGGTAATTAACAGTGCATGAAATTAGGGGGCCTTTCTGCAATAGGTACTTATGCAATTAGTTCACAATCGGGTCCAGCAACCGAAAATCACTTGTGTTCAATTTATAAAACTAGCATGTATCTCCCTCGCGGGGTTTATAAAAACATTTATAAGTAGAAAGGCGAGGCTATGAACTCACCGAGAGAACAATTAGATCAGAAGTATGACGAGTCTCGAACGAGCGGGAAGTACTCCTAAGCACCTCCTAAAAGACGTGACGCGACTTAGTACGTAGAAAGAAACAATACGTAAAAATTAAACAAGTGATCATGAGATGTGTTTCCGAGATAAGCATGGCATTCCACTAGAACTTCCCCAAGTCCTTTTTACTCCCAAAATGACTTGTGATCTGGTCTTATAGGTAATTAAACATCTACTAAGTTTCGGCTTTTAATTTTTATTTTATCAAAGTGTACTATACGTTTTTAAATTTTGAGACTAGACGTAAAAACTCAGTTTCTGATTTTAACTCGACTTCATGGACTCATATCTCCTAGCTCACAAATGTTCTAAATGTGAGGCTTTCACTCCTGGAAATATATTTGTGTCTAGTTTCCAAAAATGTAAGACTCATAATCTACAAAGTTTCATAACTATGTGAAAAGACTGTTTTACCCCTGGTTACCCAAAACAGAAAGTTTCCAAAATTTTTACCCTTTACGGAAATGGCCATAATTCCTAAACCATGATAGAAATGAAGGTGAGGCCAAAATCTATAGCTTCCTTAAGATGTCTACCACTGACCCAATCTTTAAAACCTAACCTTTTATTGCAAAAACTTGGAGTTTAACTCGTTTTCTAATCATAGGTCCAGATTTGACCTATTTTCGTATTTTGACCATATCTCCCTCATCCGGAGGAGTTGGTTGAGCATCCAACTATCCTATGATGCCAAGACATATATCTATCCAGAAATGTAATTTAATCATAGGCTTCAAGCCAAAATATTTCTGCTATAACACGTTTTTGCTACTGTTTCAAAACAGTCCCAATTATTTACTCTAAAACCTATCCAAACATCAATCCTAACTCTAACCAATCACATGCAATGCCATACCAAGCTCTTAAACACAACTCATACATCATATAACATGCATTTCCAGAATCAAACATCCATTTTCATGGATCAAAATCAAAAGAAAAATTAAAGATTAAGAAATAACCTTACTAGAAATGATTTAAACAAGAAAATCAAAACCAACAATTGCTTTCTTCTTGTTAGGGGCTGAGTTAAATCAAAGAGACCCAAAAACCAAGGAGATTATAATCCTCTAATCCTCCTAAAATCACTAATATTTCCCTCAAAGAAAATCGCTAATGAAAAACCTTCAATAAAACATCCACAACATCTTCAAATCTCAAAAATTTCACTCAAACTTTCAATCTACTCGAGGATGATGTTGTGAGGTAAAAAGGATACAGAAAATTTTGTAAATGATGGAGGAGGTGGTGCTAAACCACGTCAGCCACAAGGAGAGGAGGAAGGAGACTTATATATTTTTTTGAAACTAGGTACAATGAAAAGTTTTGCATTTTATGGAGAATGAAAAAAATGATGGTTTTATAGAAAAATTTGAAATGGGTTATTGTTGGAGTAGGGAAAACCGGCCATGGGTGGGTAATAGGGAGTTTTAATATATATTTTTTTTATTTGAAATGTGAAGATTAAAATAAAAGTGTGGTGAAAACTTTTGTTAAATAAAAGTAGGGTTTAAGGTAAAACGCGAGTTTTAAGCAAGAAGTTTACGTAAACGCGAAACACAACGGAAAATGCCAAAAATAAAACTAAACTCATCGAGGTGATATATGGGAATATTAAACCACTTAATAGCGAAGACGGAATAAAAATTCTAAACGCGGCTCACTTAAAGCTAAGGACGGGAAATTTTATCAAATCAGGTAAACGTAAAATTAATGGCTTTGCATAAAAATAAAAATAGAAATAAAGCTCGGAATAAATAGTGACCTTAAATACGGAATGTTACATCCTTCCCTCCTTACAGGAGCGCCGTCCCGGTGCACGATTCCTCTTTCTTGTCTTTTGATTATTCGAGAAAAGATGAGGGTAATTTCTTTTAAAGAAATCTTCTCCTTCCCAGGTGTATTCCGGACCTCGCCTTGAATTCCATCAAACTTTAACAATGGGAATTCGACTTTGCTTGAGCTGCTTTACTTCGCGGTCTATGATTTCTACTCGTTCTTTAATAAAGTGCAATTTGTCGTCAAGTTGGATCTCTTCAAGTGGGATAACCAAGTTTCCATCCGCCAGGCATTTCTTTCTTGAGATTCGAAACAGGGAAGGTGCTATGATACCACGGAGTATCAGAAGCTCCACTTGTATTGCCATGGACAAATTCTTTCTATGATTTTGTAATAGGCCCAATGTACCTGGACTCAACTTACCAACTTTTCCCAAAGCGAATTACGCCCTTCCAAGCGATACCTTTAACATGACATATCACCCACTTGAACTTCATCGGTTTCGTCAACATACCGCATAAACTTTTCTTACCTTTTCCTGGCGGCTTCTGGCAGTTAGCAACCGATTTTGATTTGAACAATCAAATTCTGTTGTCTGCTCCAGAACCAATTCTAAGGCCAGAGTTGGCTATCTCCAACTTCACTCCAGCAAACTAGCGATCTACACTTTCGCCCATATAAAGCTTCAAATGGCGCAGCCTTGATGCTCGCATGATAACTGTTATTGTAGGAGAATTTGACCAATGGTAAGTGTCGATTCCAGCTACTACCTTGTTTGGGGGATTACGGGATTTGATCATGCATGAATCGCACAAATCTAAATATTCCATTCACCCGGGGTCAAACAAGATGTACCAAGACTTAAAGAAGCTCTATTGGTGGCCGAACATAAAAGCTGAGATCGCTACCTATGTCAGTAAATGTATGACCTGTGCCAAGGTAAAAGATGAGCACCAAAAACCATCAGGTCTACTTCAACAACCTGAAATCCTTAAGTGGAAGTGGGAGAAAATAACCATGGATTTCGTCTCAGGACTTCCAAGAACGCCAAGTGGTTATGACTCCATCTGGGTTATTCAATTGATTTTCCGACTAACCAAAAAAAAAAGTTGCTCATTTCTACCAGTGAAGAAGAACTGACACGATAGAAAATCTCCGCCCAACTATAACTTAAAGAAATTGTAATGTAAGCATGGCGTACCAACTCAATTATCTCCCGATAGAGACAGAGTTTTACATCAAGATTTTGGAAATCACTACTGCAAGAAGGGATTGGGAACCCAACTAGATATGAGCACCGCTTACCCACCTAGAGACTAGATGGTCCTGAGCTAGAGAACTATTTCAGCATACGCTGGAGGACATGTTGCGAGCATGCGTTAATTCGATTTTGGTATAGCTGGGATCGACACTTACCATTGGTCGAATTCTCCTACAATAACAGTTATCATGCGAGCATCAAGGCTGCGCCATTTGAAGCTTTATACGGGCAAAAGTGTAGATCGCCAGTTTGTTGGAGTGAAGTTGGAGATAGCCAACTTACTGGCCCAGAATTGGTCCGAGAGACAATAGAAATGATTGTTCAAATCAAAAATCGGTTGCTAACTGCCAGAAGCCGCCAGAAAAGTTATGCGGATGTTAGAAGCAAACCGATGAATTCAGTGGATGATATGGTTCATGTTTTAAAGGTATCGCCTTGGAAGGGCGTAATTCACTTTGGGAAACGTAGTAAGTTGAGTTCACGGTACATTGGGCCATTCAAAATCATAGAAAGAATTGGTCCTGTGGCATACAAGCTTGCGCTTCCTGATAAACTCCATGGAATTCATAGCACCTTCCATGTTTCGAATCTCAAGAAATGCCTGGCGGATGAAAACTTGGTTATCACACTTGAAGAGATCCAACTTGACGACAAATTGCACTTTTTTGAAGAACCAGTAGAATCATAGGACCGCGAAGTGAAGCAGCTCAAGCAAAGTCGAATTCCCATTGTCAAAGTTCAATGGAAATTCAAGGCGAGGTCCGGAATATACTTGGGAGCGAGAAGATATTTTCAAAAGAAATTACCCTCACTTTTCTCGAGTAATCAGAAGACAAGAAAGAGGAATCGAGCACCGGGACGGCGCTCCATAAGGATGTAGATGTACATTCCCGTATTTATGGTCCTATTTATCCGAACTTTATTTCTATTTTATTATTTTATGCAAATCCATTAATTTTACGATTTACCCGATTGTTAAAAATTACCCGTCCTTAGCTTTAAGGGAGCCCGCTTTTAGAATTTTTTATTCTCTCTTCGCTATTAAGTGGGGTGTTAATGATCCCAATATATCACATCGATGAGTTTAATTTACATCAATGTCATAAGTTCCTTGGTGTGTCCCGCTTACGTAAAACTTCCTTGCTTAAAACTCAAGAGAACGCGTTTTACCTTAAACCTTTCTTTTTTTTAACAAAAAATTTCACCACACTTTTAATAATCCGTATACACATTCAAAATCAAAAAAATATATAATATAAAAACCCGATTTACCCCCACCCATGGCCCGGTTTACCCACTCCAACCCACAAACCATTTTCAATTTTCTAGAAACCAGCATTTTTTTCATTTTCTCCATACACAAAACTTTCAATTTCACCTAGTTTCATCAAAAAGATAATAGAAACTTCTTCCTCCTCTCCTTGTGGCTGCCGAGTTTATCACCACCACCACCATCATCTTACAAAATTTTTCTTCTCCTTTTTACCATCACAACATCATCCTCGAGTTGCTTGCAAAGTTTGGTCAAATTTCTTGAAGATTTAAAGATGTTGTGGATGTTTTATTGAAGGGTTTTCAGTATAGGGTTTACTTGAGGGAAATATTTAGGATATTAGGGGTTAGAGGCATTCTAATCTTTGGTTTTTGGGTCTTCTTTGGTTCTAAATCAGCCCAAGAGTAAGAAGAGTGTTTTTGTTTTTGATTCTTTAGCCTAAATCAACTCCTAGTAAAACCTCATTCTTTATTTTTAAATTTCTCTTATTAATTTTGATCCATGAAAATGGATTATGATTTGGGAATGCATGAATTCATATGATGAATAGTTGTGTTTAAGAGCTGGAATGACATTGCATATGATTGGTAAAGTTAGGGATTGATGTATGTATGGGTTTTGGGAATAAAATAATTAGGACTGTTTTGAAACAAGTAGCAAAAACGTGTTTTATAGCAGAAATATACTGGCTTGGAGCCTCTGATTAAATTACATGTCGAATAGATATATGTATAAGGCATCATAAGGATATTTGGAAGCCCAACCAACTCTTGGATGAGGGAATCATGGCCAAAATATAAAAATAGGTCAAATCTAAACCTATGATTAGAAAACAAGTTAAACTCCAGGTTTTTCAATAAAAGGTTAGGTTTTAAAGATTGGGTCAGTGGTATACATCTTAAGGAAGCTATAGCATTTGGCTTCACCTTCATTTCTATCATGGTTTAGGAATTATGGCCATTTCCGTAAAGGGTAAAATTTTTGGAAACTTTCTGTTTTGGGTAACCAGGGGTAAACCAGTCTTTTCACATAGTTTATGAAACTTTGTAGATTAATGAGTCCTTACATTTTTGGAAACTAACATAAAGAATATTTCCAGGAGTGAAAACCTCACATTAGAACATTTAGTGAGCTAGGAGATAGATCCATGAATCGAGTTAAAATCAAACTGAGTTATTTACGTCTAGTTCGCAAAATCTAAAACGTAATAGTACGCTTTGGTAAAAATAGGAATTAAAAGCCAAAAACTTAGTATAGGTCATTTACCCTATAAGACCCGATCACAAGTCATTTAGAGTAAAAAAGGATTTGGGAAGTTCTAGTGGAATGCCATGCATATCTCGGAAACAAATCTCATGATAACTTGTTACTTTTTAAGTATTGTTTCTTTCTACGTACTAAGTCGCGTCACGTCTTTTAGGAGGTGCTTAGGAGTACTTCCCGCTCGTTCGTGACTCGTCACACTTTTGATCTAATTGTTCTCTCGGTGAGTTCATAGCCTCGCCTTTATACTTATAAATGTTTTTATAAACCCCGCGAGGGAATTACATGCTAGTTTTATAAATAAACACAAGTAATTTTCGTATGCTGGTCCTGGATATGAACTAATTGCACATAAGAACCTATTGTCAAAAAGGTCCCTATAATTCTGCACTGTTAATTACCTATGATTGGTGAGCGCTAGTACATTAAGTAGATCTATTGGGCCGTGACTGCCCTGTCTGGGGTTGTGACATCCATGGCGCGATCACCCCTAAAGGACATTTTTTATAAGAATTTTTTTAGGTAAATTGCAAAATTACCTAGTTGTGGGGCATATATTACATATTTATAATATGTTGTTACGTTTCAGTGGAAGAGCTTAATGTCATTAGTAATTATAACTTGTTGATCCACAAGTTTGCGATGATTAAAATACTTGTGTTCACTCTAATTCAGATAAACTTTATGGATTACTCAACGTTTCCCGTTGACTTTTTTAACATGTTTTACCTCAGGTAATCCAAGGTTGATGGCATGGAGTGGCGAATGGAGGTTTAGCGCGGGAATGCTATTGACTAAACTTGTTTTGGTTCCATCAATCAAAAACACTTTGTGTTAGATTTTAAACTTATTTTATGATTTTAATGGTGACGATCTAGTGGACAAATTTTCAACTCTGATCTTACATGAATGGGACAAAGAAATATGTTTTTTAACGTCTTTTTGAGGTCTGCTTTATATTCTTATGTTGTTGTGCTATGACTTAACACCCAAACAGTTGGTTCCGCTGCGTAATAAATTTGGGGTGTTAAAGATTGGTATCAGAGCCGCCGGTTTCTAACCAGGACTCTGTGTTATGGGCCCCCTACGCTATATTCCTGATTCACACATTATTCTCCTTTTTGAATCATACCAACGGACTTCTACACTAACTAGTGGAATATCCCTGGTAAGATCCTCCGGTTCTGTAGATCATGGGATTTAGAATACCTCGCCTAACCACCTTATAACTCCATAAATTTAAGTACATGGTCAGTCTTTAGGGTATTCCAACACAATCAAAACCAAAATCAATGAAAAAATTCAATCAAAAGTGTTTAGATAATAAAATCAAAAAATTTAATTTTAGAGAGGTTTTTTTCATCATCACAAAAAGCTGTCCCCTTAAACATGTGCACCGTATTCATATTAAGTACATGTTAAGTGGAGGAGTGCATTGAGTCCATTATTATATGTCACATGACAATACAATTAAATATTCATATTAATCACATTTTACACCCCTTATCCAAAATAATTAACCCCTTGTTATTATTGGATATCAAAGTGATTAAACGTTTCGGGACGAAAAGTTTCATAATTATTATAAGGAACATCTTAATGCTCCCCTCAATTTTTGAGGGTATATAAGACTGTGCTGAGTATAATAATTTGAAATTTTTTTAATTTACTAAGAAATTCTTGAAAAGTTTATACTCGAGCACACCTTATTATCACCATAAGTCTATACTACTTATATACAAATTCACAAGATTAATATGTACGAGGTTTGACCTGAATGATGAGAACATCATATGATAGAATCATATGGTTCTTTGTAGCAGCCGTAGGTCTTCCCCGTAGTCTCTCTTAAGAAGTTGTCTTAGCTTCCCCCTAAATCAACAATCCTTCCTTGAGTAGATTCAAAACTTTTTTGCAAGCCGCATCAAGTAGTCTTAGTGTATAAAGCCCAGATATCTGAAGCACACAATTAACCCTTTCAAGAATTTGATACAAACACCAAAAATTCAATAATTCCCGGATGAGCGCATTTCTCTCTTCAGGATATTGATGATATAAATTGCAACATCAAAGGCAACTAAGTCCGCATGTCAAACTATTCATTTTAATTAGTCACAATGATAACACCTAAGTCAACTAATCCCAAATGTACTATTTCTTTCTGCAGTAATACTGACTAACTTAAGGAATCATCATACCTATGTGTACCTCTTTTAGCAACTAATTATACTATCTTTTAAAAAATAAGCTTAGAGATTAACCGTTTGAGGAAGCATTTATTGAATCAGACAGAATTCTTCTCACATTTTAAATAATTATTCTCCTAACACTTCCCCCTGGGAACTCAAATGGTGCATACTAAATGAAGATGAGATGTCTCTTTCCCTATGAGGTTGAAATAGTGAACCCGAAAGAAACAAAAAAGGGCCTAAAATTTAAAAAAGGTGACTTCAAAAGAAGGTCATGGACTCTATCAAGTATACATCTACTCCTTCCCCCTTGCTGGTTTCGACACCTCAGAATCAGCAAAACCTTGTACGCACACATTTCTAATAAAAATTTCCCGGTGTTTGAGGTAAACTTAAGCTTAGATTTATCCCGTGAGAATCAACTTCAAGGCATTTAAAAACTAGTTGATTATTTCCAAACAATCCTAAGTCTTTTACAACTATGAGGTGTTGGCAATATTGATCGAATGTCGTTTAAAGCCTATACTCACAAGGTCTCATATTTTAAATAAGTCCCTGAAGTTTGAAACAATTGACATCTAAAGCTCGTGTAGTTAAAATTCATTAACTCCCCTTGAAATTGTTATCCGTCATTATCAAAAACTTTATCCGTTTATTCCGTGACTTATTTTGAAAGACCGTTTTAAAAGATTATTTGATGAAAATTTCTCCCCCTCAAATAATGACCCATTTTCTATTTAAAGAGCTGTTGTCATTGTTTGAGTGGTCGAATTGTCTTTGAAAAATCTTTTTGCGATTACTAAGAAAACACTGATTCATTTTAAAGATAATTTTTTACCAATAAAAAATAAGATTTCTCTTATTTTGACGCATAAGCGCACTGAAACGTACACTTATTAAATTATAAGAAGCACGGGTTGTGATGCAAAGTAATCACAAGCCTTTGCATGGTCATAAAGTAGACCATGCCCGAGAATAAATTCCCGTTGAGAGGTCAAGTCTCCTTTTTGACGGAATACTTGCCTTTAAGATGATGACCGGGTTGCTATCTGAAATAATAGCAAGCCATTTTGGCATGTTTTGAAAGCTTTTGAAACTTCTGCTCGAACTTCATTTACAGCCTCGTATCATTATTAAATGACATTTCTAAGGCCGTAAATGTTATCGATTTTCAGAAGACATGCCAGAGATACATATTTTTATATTTTTCTGATTTTTTAATTTTTTCTTTTGTTTTTGTAAAATTTTATAAAAGGAAAATCTTTTTGGAATTTTTATGTTTTCATATATACATATATACAGGATATGAGTTACCACCATCACTCGTCCGTTTCCTCTGCCAGACGTTTCAACGTTTCTGGAGACATGCTTTTCATACCTAGCTTATCGATCAAGAAGTTAAATCTCTCTCGAGGCAAAGGTTTAGTAAAGATGTCAGCCAGTTGGTATTCAGTCCGGACAAAGTATAGCTCCACGATTCCATTCTCCACTTGCTCCTTTATGAAATGGTAGCGAATATCGATGTGCTTTGCTCTTGAATGTTGAACATTGTTGCAGCATAAAGCAATCGCACTCTTGTTGTCGCAGTACAGAGGGATCTTATTGAATTGAAAGCCATAATCTGTTAGCTGTGAACGCATCCAAAGGATTTGTGAGCAACACCCAGATAAGGCAATATATTCAGCCTCTGTACTCGATATGGCAGTGCTCTTTTGCTTCTTGGACGACCAGCTAACAAGTTTATCACCTAAGAACTGAGCGCTTCCCGATGTACTACGTCTAGTATCTTGACACCCCGCATGATCGGCATCTGCATAAGCTGTGAGTGACATATCGGTATCCTTCGAGTACCATAGACCCATGTTAATGGTTCCGTTAAGGTATCGAAAGATCCGTTTCACCGCTTGTAAGTGCTTTTTGGTAGGCTTAGCCTGATACCGGGCACATAAGCAGACATCATAGTTAAGGTCAGGTCTACTGGCTGTAAGATACATTAAGGATCCAATCATGCCACGGTAAAGTGTAGCATCAACTTGTTTCCCCTGTAGATCTTCATCCAGTTTCTTGTTTTCAATCATGGGTGTGTCTACAGAATCAGTAGAATGCAAACCATATTTTTTAACCATTTCAGAAGCATATTTAGATTGGTTTATAAAGATGCCTCTGGGATTTTAAGAAATTTGTAATCCTAAAAAGAATGGCATTTGCCCCATCATCGACATCTTGAACTTATTGGTCATCTGATTAGCAAACTCATTACACATGGCAGTATTAGTGGATGCAAATATTATATCGTCAACATAAATTTGTACCAGTAATATGTCGTTTCCAACATGCCGTATGAAGAGTGTTGGATCAACTGCATCTTTGGAGAATTATTGAGAGATAAGGAAGTTTGACAGCATATCATACCATGCACATGGTTCTTGTTTTAGACCGTAAAGAGCCTTTTTGAGCTTGTACACATGCGATGGGTTGTCCTGATCAACAAATCCTTCTGGTTGAGAAACGTATACCTCTTCTTTGAGCTCGCCATTCACGAAAGCCATTTTGACGTCCATTTGGTAGATTGTCATATTCTTGTGAGCGGCATTTGCTACGAAGATACGAATGGCCTCTATTCTAGAAACTGGTGCAAATGATTCCTCGAAATTGATTCCTTCTTCTTGTCTGAATCCTTGAGTAATGAGTCTAGCCTTATTCTTTAGTACCCCGCCAAATTCATCTGTCTTGACCTTATAAATCCATTTCAGCTTGATTAAGAATACTTTATCTAGACACGGCACCAATTCCCAAACTTCAAGTCTTTCAAATTCATGAATTTCTTCTTGCATTGCATCAATCCATGACGGTTTGGTCATTACTTGTTTGAAGTTTTTTGGTTCTACGAAAGTTAGGAAATGTTAGGATTAATGTTTTCTTAACTTAGTACCGATAGTACAAATAGTTAGTACTGTCAGTTATACTTAGTACCGACCGTACAAAATAGTTAGTACTGTTAGTTAGTTAGTACCGTTGAGAAGATATTTAAAAGATATTTATGAGATATTTTAGAAAA
>BQNB010040494.1:0-47365 GCA_026074375.1 Tanacetum coccineum
TTTTTGAGGAGGTTCATTTACAAACAGTATCATGGGAACAAAGGGTGCCGATACAGTTTATAGAGAAACTAAATATTTTAAACGTTTCGCCCATAACGGATAAAGTACCTAATGGGCTCATAATAATTGTTGCTTCCACCGGAAAAAAAGTGTCAACTTGCTCATAGAAGCCAATGGACTGGACATCATCATATTATACTTAGATACCAATAACTTTTACGAAAACACCACTAAACTAAAATTGCATAAAAAGTAACTGTAAATGACTTACCAAAAAAATGCCATGCACCTTGAGCATTAACGCCAGTCAAATCGTATGATGACTTTCTGTATAATAAGTTGCCCGAGTACCAAAAGAATATCCCCATGCTTGATAAACACAAAGACCCTCATATTTAGTTCGAATCATCATTATATCACCTTTTTTTACAATACTTTACACATAACACTGTAAAAAATTAAACCAAGTATGCTGAATAACTGATTTTGTGCTAAACAACGGATCCGAAACAACAGATGGAGATTTACCATAAAGAGGTTTGTTAAACTTTTGCTTGCAACTCAAACATTTTTTACTCCATTTGCAACTCACATCAGCCACCTTAAATAAAACAAAATGCCGCAAAATTAGTAAAGTATCACCTTGTATCCGAATGTGTTGAACAATTAAGCAATCACAGTACACTCAAATCCCAAAAAAAAACCTATTTCTCAATTCGACAATCTAAAATAAAAATAATTCAATTTTGACCTTCATAATTTGACACCATTTAATCGAAATTAAAAATAAAACATAACAATAATTACCTTTATGCAGTTGAGAAAATTGTGTTAACAGCATCATCAAATACTTGACCCATCTTCAATCCTAGATAGAAAATTGTGTTAACAGCATCATCAAGTACTTGAAGATACAACATATTCAACTAACAGTTGTTGGATGGTTTCCGGTTGACCACGAGAAGAGAGAGGGTGTGAGAAAGATTAAGAAAATTAGTTTGGGGAGAAAAATAAGTAAGAGGAGGGTGTGAGATCTGAGATCACAAATGAAGAAGAGTGGAGGGACAATTTGATTTTGGGGAAAATTTTAAGCGGGTTAGTGAAAAGTTGAGAGAGAAGTTTCATTTTGGGCAAAAATAAGTGTGAAACATGTAAAAAAAGTACTTATAAATTTAACACATGAAATACTTTAAAAAATTATATAAAACGTGTAATCTTTTAATAAATAATTATGGTTTGGTGTTTCAAATTCTAAGTATGTGTTAGCATATCTATCAAAAATAAGCCTAGCGCAATGTTTCGAAATCTTATAAGCTTAGGTTTATAAGTACAACTAAAAACGAAGAAAAATAATGGAAAGTTTAGCCAAAAGCAAACAAACGAACATAAATGTGATAAAGTAAACTACTAAACATTCAATTATTATAGACATACGGATTGAAAGATAAACTAAACATGAGACGAAAGCAATGGGGATGTCCCCCCATCAAAAATACATACAAGATAAGCTACATGAATTCTTAGAAAGCGTTGTATAAAGACTATTTTCGATCAAGAAACTATGTTGTTGGGTGGTCTAAGGTGGTTCGTTATTCTCATTTATGAAAACAGAAAAAAGAAGTCGCTTAGTGAAGCAACACATTGATGTCATCATTTCGATTGTTCCTCTTAAAGTATTAACATTGAACATGAAGCAATCGAATAATACTAAAGATGTTATGTGAACTTAGGTTCCACTCAAGGTCCCACACCACATGGAATAAAACGAGGCTCTATTACATATCCAGCTTAGGGGTGCGTGAATTGCCCTGTTGACCCATCTAGGTCAGCTGACCCATCCATTAAACATCTCATGTACAACGATAGCATCTCGACTCCTTCGTTGAACATCTAATGTACAACGATACCATCTCGAGTCATCCGTTGAACATCTCATGTACAACGATAGCATCTCGACTCCTCCGTTGAACATCTCATGTACAACAATAGAATCTCGACTCCTCCCTTGAACATCTCATGTACAACGATAGCATCTCGACTCATCCGTTGAGCATCTAATGTACAACGATAGCATCTCGACTCATCCGTTGAACATCTCATGTACAACGATAGAATCTCGACTCCTCCGTTGAACATCTAATGTACAACGATAGCATCTCGACTCCTTTGTTGAACATCTAATGTACCACTAGAACTAGCATTAGTAGGTTCCACAATAGTAGGTTCCACACTTTTCATCTTATTACCACTAGAACTAGCATTAGGCTTTTTGGGAACAGGTCGATTAATGATAGCACATTATATGTTCACATAGATACACCGTTTTGCTCATAATTCCTTCATATGAACTGTGCCTTTAATTATTCAAGCAGCCACGAACCCGAGAGAGAGATGTATATATGACACATCCATGACTGGTGACAATGGGTAATTAACATGGGTCATGGGTCATGTGCATTGGGTTGTAGTGGCTTATAGTGTAATGGAACTCATGCATGACCGATGATAATGGCTAATTTACATGGGTCATGTGCATTAGGTTATCACTGGTCACATTCCTTAATGGGTATTTGACATCATATGGGTCATATGCATTGGGTTGTAGTGGCTTATACTGTCATGTTACGATACATCCATGACTGGTGACAATGGGTAATTAACATGGGTCATGGGTCATGTGCATTAGGTTTTAACTAGTCACATTAATTAATGGGTATTTAATAGAGGTGGCAAAATGGTTGGGTTGGGTTGGCTCATAGGTCTTAGATGGGTTTGGTTCTAGATGGGTCTTTAAGAGGATCGGTCTAGATGGGTTTGGGTTTTGATTGGGTTTGGGTCTAGATGGGTTTGTGTTTAGATGGGTTTGAGTTTAGATGGGTTTAGGTCTAAATGGTTCTTAATGAGGAAGTTGGGTTTTTACCCTTCTTTTTAATCATGAAATTGTTGTAAACTAAGACAAATACTATACAACTTTTTTATACGTTTTGTATTTTTTTTAAACGTTTTTATCCGTTTGTAACGGTTTTCGTCCGTTTTCAACCGTTTTTGACCGATTTCGCTAGTTTTTGACCGATTTTGACCGTTTTTGACAGATTTTGACGGATTTAGACCTTTTTTGAACGATTTCGACCGTGTTAGACCGATTTCGATCGATTTCATCCATTTTTGATCGTTGTCGACAATTTTCGCTCGTTTTCCTACGTTTTCAAGCTTTTTTGAACGTTTTTCTTAGTATTAAAACGTTATGAAACTTTTTTTACATTTTCGTACATTTTTGTACGATTTTTTCGTTTTCATACGTCCTTCTCCGTTTTCCTCTGTTTTCTTTGTTTTCATACGTTGTGTTCGTTTTTAAGAAAACGTAAGACAATGGATACAAACGATCCCAAACGTACGAAAACGGTTTAAATCGGTCGATAACAGACAAAAACGGACGAAATCGATCGAGTAAGTTCGAAAAGGGTCGAAATCGGACGAAATGTGTCAAAAACGGTGGAAAATTGTCGAAAACAAACGTAAACAGTCAAAAACGGACAAAATAGAACAAATCTGTCAAAAATAGTGGAAATCGGTCAAAATTACTCGAAAAAGAACGAAAAAGGTAATAAGTCAAAATGAGACAAAATAGACAGGAACGGTCGAAAATGATCGAAAACGGTTGAAATCGGTTGGAAACGGTCGAAATCGGACGAAAATGATCAAAATCGGTCAGAAATGGTCGGAATCGGTTAAAAACGATCGAAACGGTTGAAATCGGTCGAGAAGGGTCGGAAATAGTAAAAAAATATCAAAAACGGTTGAAATCGGTTGAAAACGATATAAATCGGACGACAACGGTCGAAATCGGTCCAAACGGTTGAAATTGGTCGAAAACGGACGAAATTTGTCGAGTCGGTCAAAATCGGCCGCAATCGATGGAAATCGGTCAAAAACGATCAAAATCGCTCGAAATCGGTCGGAAAGGAACGAAAACAATCGAAACCGATCGAAAACGGTTGAAATCGGTCGAAAACGATCGAGATCGGACAAAAACGGTCAAACTCGGTCAAAAACGGACGAAAGCCGTCGAATCGGTCGTATCCTTGAAGAGAGTTGAATAGAGATTTACCATTTAGCTTTATAAAATCTAGTTAAGCTCTAACGCAAATGTCTAGCTTATTTAACCCTTAAACTCCACGCCTTAGAGTAAGTGAAGTGAGAAAAACACAAAACTGAGCAAATATTAAGCATTAGATAATAAACAATAAGCTAGCTTAATAATAAGCTAATCTAAAAACTACTATTTTTATTAATTAAAACTGTAAACTTTTTATAAACTAATACTATATTTAATAATGAAAACTTTTATTAAAAAACTTTACCTTAAAAATAAGCTGCCTTAAAAAAGGCTTTATACCAAATAAGCTGCAACTTATTTAGTTTTGCTAAATTTGAAATTTTAAAAATGAAACAAGTTGAAAATAAGCAGAGGGAGAAAAAGCCACGGTTTAATAAGCAATTTCTATAAGCACTCTTTAAGCTACTAGCCAAAAACAATGAATCTTAAACTTCTATATTAAAAAGGAAATGCATAACATTAACGAATAGGTTACTCTGGCAAGATGGTAACACGCTTGACTTCCGTAAGGGAGGTCGCAGGTTCGAATCTCTCTAGGGTGTAACATCTTTTTTTATTTTCTTGTTTTTATTCTTAGTTAAACCAAACACCCCTTTTCAGCCTATAAACACTCTTTAAACACCAAAAACCATTAAACATTAAAAACCTTTTGAAATGTGTATTTTGTGTGACTATTGTTCATCCAATGGCCACATGAATTTTATGTTCGTGTGGCCTTTTGTAATATTCAGTCACACAAAGCATATCTAACCCCTCAAAATTACATAAGTTATCAGAAATGAGTGACCAAATGTATCGAATTGTGACTACACTTAAATAATGTGTGACAAAATATGACTTTATGATTTAGACACCTAAATAAATACTTCATGTGACCATATATAACATCTTGAATTTAGTCACACAAACACTCAATGTGACTAATATCAAGGTTAATGATAAATGAGTTCACATTTTGCTATAAATAATAGTCACATGAATATTTTACCATGTGACTATTTTGAATGTATTGGTCACATATAATACCCTTATAATGTGGCCATAAACATAATTTAATCACACATTTGTGATATGTTGTGATTATTGTAAAGCCTATAGTTACATGATCATGCTACAATTAAATGTGACTATACACATTAGGTTTTGGCAAGCAACCACACACTAAACTTTAGACACACATATTAACTTATGTGACCATATGTATTGAATTTTGGTTACACTTAATCATATATATCTATGGTTAGTGTGACCATATATGACATTTGGTCACACTGTTCAAATGTGTGACATATATATGTCACTTTTAAATGTATATTGTGACTAAGGCTTCAAACTTACTTTTCAGTTGTCACACATTTCAAATTCATATGTGGCTAAATATTTAGCAAAAAATATCAGTCACTTTTAAATAATGTGTGACAAACTTGACTATATGATTTAGCCACATACACAATTACTTCATGTCACCGTATATTGATTTTGGTCACACTATTCAATTGTGTGACATTTATTTGTCACATATGTATATATGTAGTGTGACTAATGTTTCATAAATATTTGAATCCGTCACACGTCCCAAATTATAAGTGACTAAATGATCAAAAATATTTTACCAGATACCTCTAGTCACGTAAATATCCAAACGTGTGACAACGAAATTCTGAAATGGTCACACAAAATGAGTTCAAGTGTAACTGTTTATTTTATTCTGGTACATTTAGTCACATAAATATCTGACTGTGTGACCGTTCAAAAAACAACATGTGTGACGAAAGCCACTTTTTGTACTAGTGTGTCAACAAGCTCCCTTTAGGCAGAGAAAACCGTTTACACGTCGCTTATGTTATTTTCTGACACTAAGCTAAATGTCGAGTCCTAATCTTAGCTAGAACCAATCTACCACTTCACAAGATATACACACTCAAAAGATCTACACTATCGGATCTACATAATATCTTAATCACACAAATACACAAGATGAATACAATAGAGGTTTGGTACTTAGAAGAAAAGAGGAGAGATCACTAATTAACACTTCGTTTCTTGATGAATACGGGTGTTCTTCTCTTGCACTTGAATGAGATAAAAGAGATGAGAATAAGAGATTAGATCACTTGAAACAAGATCTAAGTATATTAGTGATCAAGAGTTTTAGTGAGAGAAAGAAGCATTAGAGTGAGAAAGAAGACACTGAAAAATTTCATGCAAAAAGGGATTATTTTCAGCAAGGGGTGGACCAGTATTTATAAACAGGAAAAACCAACGGTAACTGGTGGCTCTCCCGGCGATCCCATATATATAAGGGGACCGCCAGGCCTATAAGGGGGCCGCCACCTAGACTCCGCTACCTTTTTTTGTCTTTTTGTAGGGAAGGTTGTATCTGGTGTAGAAGCTTCTATTTTAAGGGGAAAATTTGAATTTTAAATTTTATGTTTTTATTAAAACTTTTCTTTTAATTAGAAAATATTTTGTGTAATTAATTTTGTAAAAATGTAATAGTTGAGAGAAAAATATTTTCTTGATCACTAATAATGCTTAATGATTTGTTTGTTCATACCTTAAGTGATCACTAATCTTAGAAATGGAATATTACGATTAATAATTTGTAAACGTTTAATTTTATCGCAAACGTTTTTTCATTTTGTTATTATCAAAACGTTGAGAGGTCGAAAATATAAATAACGTTTTTAGACATTATTTGTATTAACAACTTATTTTTGTAAAATAACTTTGAATGAGATTAAGACGAAGATAAAAACAAAGCAAAGCATGGTTACATCTATTTTCAAACAATAATAACAAACAATAAAGAATTAAAACACACGACACACCTAAAATGCGAAATTTAAAAGATTGGGTTGCCTCCCAACAAGTGCTTTTGTTTATTAGAGAGTCTTATAGCTAGACTCAGAGTCGCGATTACTCCGTAAGCTTAATAATACTTACATGATTGTTTTTGAATTTTTCAATTGTCTCTTTATCTCGTTTGTAATTACGCCCTAAGTTCATACAAGCTTTGTAATACCCTTTTCTTTTTTCGAGGATATGTTTAAACCCTTTCTGTCCAGCTTTCAAACTTTCAACAAAGAATGCTTCAAACTTATCTTTTTCTAGAGGTGACACTAGATCCAATTCTCTTGTTCATTGAGGCATCCTAAACACAACTTCATCATTCCTATGGGCAATCCTAATCATACCTAGAGACTCATCATAAGTGAGCTTAGATGCTTGCACAAAAGGTTTCCCTAGTACTACTTCGCTTAATCTACCATCAATGACATTTCCCAAGTCCTCCAAAATCATAAAGTTCACAACATAGATGAAGAATCCGACAAACACATGCATATTTCTAGTTCCAACAAAGTTACAAAACTTATAAGGCTCGAATGGGTTTCTCCTAGCTTGAAAGTGTTTTTCTATTATCTTGTTATAGTAGGCACGAGACATGATATTGATGGGAGATTGTAGATCAATGTTGCATGGCCGTGTAGACGGTGCCGATGACACAAGGAATCTTCAAACTCTAAGGGCCGCCTCTCCTAATTTTAGGCTCTATGGCCGAGAAAGGAGGTTTTGGTTCATCAAGTAAGTCCTTATGCTAGGACAATTCTTCCTCGGTTGGAAACATATCTTTAAGCAATTCTTCCTTAAAATCATTTTTTCATTGTGTTCTTAATTCAAGTTCCTTTATTCTTTCCTTAGGACAAAAGATCTCATTATCCGGTAAGTCACTAGGCAAATTCTTAATTGTTTTGAAGAGAATGGAATCAACAGTTTTTCTTATTTTAAGTAATTTGTTTACTCAAGCTGTTAATTCAGTATGAGTGGTAGCAAATGGTTGTTGAGAGAAGGATTCTAAGGTCGAAGGCGGATTCGCGTTCTCCATAATGAAGAAAGGAATAGTCAATGAAAAATTACAAACAAACACACAAAGAAATGATAGACTACAAGAAAGCTAATGACAAGAAATTAAAATCTCACTTAAAAGGATTCAAGCAAGTAGATCTAAGCTAAATTAAAATTGGAACCTACGCTATTCCCCGGCAACGACGCTAAAAACTTGATGAGGTTGTAAACTTCACTTCAAGTTTCACAACTCCCTAGGCAGTGTACCTAACCGTTGTAGTGTAGTATAGTCAAGACACGGGGGTTGTTATCGTTCTCTAGGGGAATAGCACTGTGAAGGTCCAAACTAAACATAACTAAGATCTAGGAGATTTGAAAGAAGATTATTTTTGTGTTTTTATGTTTTATGAAAGCAATGTAAATCTCAGGCTTTAAAGGTGGTTTATTTTAAACTACTAATTAAGCTAAATAAACTAATTAAGATAAGGGAATTCGTATGATACAGGAGTAGTGTTTACTTAATCATGTATGGTCCTTGGTAGATTCTCCTAACTCTATTGCTTTGTCACACTTGTGATGTATATGTAAGTATTTCATAGATGTATGACGAATTATACGAAAACGCTGTCTACGATATAAATAACTAGAGCAACACACATGCAAGGTTGTATGAAGACTATTACATGGACCCTAGTCTAGATATACGCTCTTTAAAATACTTAAAAAGGATCATCCACATATGGAGAAGGTAGTATGAAGACTGTTACCTATGGAATCGTGTCTACATAATCATATCTCCCTAGATCTTACGATTAAAGACTAAACATGCACACACATCAACAAGAAGAAATGAAGTTAAGATCTACATACCAATTCACATGCAATCATAAGAAAACACTTAAAATATCTAGCCTAGCATGTTCAAGATAGAAGAAACATAATTATATATCAAACAATAAGACATATTGAAAGATAAGGGATAAAAGAATTTCACTATATTGAATCAAGCACTTAGGGATAGTATAGAAGGGTTGGGAAACCTAAAATACTCCTAAAATCTGGTACAATTTGGCCTCCCTTGAGTAAAACCTTAATACCGTTGACATTTTATTGAAAACGTAAAAATCAAGGTTTGTAGATATAGAATAAGGCCGAGACGGAGTCGCCAATCTTTTTAGACGCGTCTCATAGCTGGTTTCCTAGGGCTTCAATAACTGACGGCTGATCTAGACGGCATCACAACTCAATCCAGACCCCGTCTCAAGCTTTCCAGATGGCGTCTCCACAATCTGGTCTTGATTCTCTCAATATTTTTGACGGTATCCTTCGTGTCTGGTTTCTTCCAAAATTAAGCCCAAGTCACATGTATTTCCTCCAAATGTCTTCCAAGTGCTAAAAATGCAAAAACAAACGATTAAGGGCATATTTAAGACATAATTGCATGATTATAAGAGTAAAATGACCTTGAAAAAATGTGTATAAAATTACACCACATCATGATGAAGTGGTGGAGGATAGCTTTGGTTGAACCGAGGATAGTACATCTTTTCATTCTTTTTTGTGATCTCATTGTCTAATCTTTTAAGTAAAGTCTTCCCAAATTAGTTCGACAAAGTCCACATTCTTCTTGTAGTACATTCCCCAAAGGATTTAAGCTCTTGAAAGACGAAGCTTGTCTAAACCAGTGATTTTCCCAGATAGGCACTTGTTAATGATTGAAGCAAATGTTCTCCAAGGTTGGTACATCTGATCAACAACCACTTCAGTGATAGATTTGATTTTACTTTTGTGGCCAAGTTCCCTAATGAAGGAGACAATTTCTCCAACAGAAGGAAGTTCATCAAACTCTTGACCTGGAAGTTTAGGGCAAATCTGGAAAATTTCTTTGAATACATCCAAATTAAGAGTAACTCTTTTCTTCCCAATCTTGAACTTGTAGGAAGAATCATGCTGGTTGATTGTATCCCAAAATTACTGCATATATATCTCTGGGACATCTTGTAAAACCCCCAAAATAGGTCGTATACAGGTATTATGGATATCCGGGGAGTTTACTTCATTAATAAACATTGCACAAGATATATATAAGAACGACAAAAAGTCGTTTAAAGTGATACATTGGATTTGATAAAAGACTAGTTACACAAAGCATACAGCTTTACTTGTTTAGTGTTTGATATTACAAAGATTGACAATACATTTCCCAAAACATATTACATCCAAGTCTTTAGCGTGATAACCCAAAAAGTGTCACCAATGTATCCCTGGTACCTCGTGCCATGTTGACCACCTGAAAACATTGCTTTAAAAACGTCAACACAAATGTTTAGTGTATTCAATAGGTTAGTAATTTTGTATGATGACCGCCCATAGGACCTTTACCCGTGATATTGTATACTGATGCAGACATCACAAAAGCCGTTTACGTTTTCCTCAGCCCATGACACTGAAGCTCGACGTTTATGATCCATTATATCAAAACTGCTATTCCGCACGGTTTAGATGTTTAACCAAAAAAATTCCATAAATCCGACATGTTATATGTTCATTTCGGTGATAGTAGCGCCCGAACGGGATGGTCAATCCCAAAATAGATTATTTATAACATTCGTGCTCAACATTAATGTATCTAACAACTACATCTATGCAATTGACAGTTCATGATAGGGGGGACTGGCTTCTTAACTTGGTTTACGCCTATACTTTGGCAAACACGTATCACATTATAAAATATACACTGCGTCCCAATTTATTAAAACAAAGCATGTTTCCACCCCATAGTTATAAATCATTGAAAAAAATGTGGGGGTATGAACTCACCTCGAGTGAGTGATATGATACTATGCTTCACAAGTGAAAATAAAGTGTCATTGGTGAATCCGAATGCAAACTAAGCAATTTAAGGTCGTATAAGTACTAATCACATTGGGGCAACTTCTACCATTTACTCATTATAGTATAGTTTATCATCGTTTACTATTGTTCACGGCTATCTATAATTTAAAAAGGTCATGTCAGGACGTGACGAGGAGCTAGGACTACTTTATTTCGTAAATCCAACACTGTCAATAAAGCCATCGAAGAGGCCTCATTATTAAATTCCTTGTTATATAACACTTTTAATAATCATATATATTTTCTTATATAGCTACATTCACCATCTAATCATATTAGTGAAAACATAGTTATAAGTTTAAAAATTTATAAATTTATTTTGGTATATATTTATATTTAAAAACGACATAACTTTCGCGTTTCAAGTCCGTTTATCGCGTTTCTTACGTCCACGCTTTCATATTAAGATGAGTAATCATAATATTACATTTTTAGGTTTTTGACATTCTGAGGTGAGTAGTGTTTTTACTGTTCATAACAGCTAATAACTCGTTTTTGTACTTTTAATTAACGTTTAATAACCCGTTTTTGTCTTATATTATACGTTTATAAATAGGTTATTTTTTTTCGAGTAGTTCTTTACATGCCCACGTATCATTGGTGACACTGTCGAATCTTATAAAATCATAAAATTATATATATTATTTTCGAGTTTTCAAAAGGCGGTTTTTGGAATTTTTGTTTAAAAATAGGTTTTTTTAAATTGTGTTTGCATACTTTCTTGCTTTGCCACCTTGTCAAAGTCAATCACAATATTTGTATCTTATGTCTTACATATAATAAGTCCATTAGTTTATATTTTATCCATATAACATGTATAAAAGTTCACAAAACATTGATCACAAGTAAAAATCTATTTCATATGATTAAAAGTATCCTAGATGGTAATTTTGCTTTAGAGAAACTATCATAATGCAACAAAACTCATGAAATGAAATATAAGGCTTTTAGATTAACATTATGATGACTTAGTATGATTAACCTACAAAATCTAAACATGCCATTGTTTAGATTAAAAACCAAAGCTTGCACACTTGAAACCCTAGTTTTCTTAAGAAAACCCTAATCTTGCAATAACTTGATTAAACCTTGAAAACCTTTAACCAATGCTTACAGATATCTCAGTATGTCTTAGGAATGATGTGTGTATGTGTTTATGGCCTTGTAAAATCAAACTATAGATTGGGTATGTTAAGGTTTTTGAGCCGTGGCCTTGTAGAAGGAAAATGGGAGAGTTTGTTTTGTTTACACCTTGAAAATGAACTTGTATGGGTTTACTTGCTAGCTTATATACTAAAAATATCTAATTAACCTAACCATGGTCACTTGTTAACTTGTGTAAGAGCCCATAGGGGGGAGTGGGTTCTTACAAGAGTTGGAATGGTGTAAGTGATTGGTTCCCTAAAATGGGAATCATCCCATGAAATCAAGGAAGATATTTAAACTAGATATTTTCCTTGGTTTCTATCCTTATAGATCTGGCCATGTATGCATATAAGGAAGATATTTTTGTAACTTTTGAGTATTGGGTATAATTGTGGGTATTTGTTGAAGCGTAGAAAATTTTTGGTGGTTCCGGGTATGCCTAAACGTACTTTTATCGCGCCAATCGTACTCACTTTACGTAACGTATTATTAAAATTAAACAACAGTTAACTAATTATACTCATAATAATTAACGTAATACTTGGCTTGATGTAAACATTTATTTATTTGATGGCCCGTTTTATTTGATATGAAAATTTTTAGTTACGCGATTTAACTAACAATTATCGATTTCAAGCAAACGCGTTCATTACTAAAAAAATGACTTAGTAAAATTTATTTGACGACGTCAATAACCCTTAAAACATGGGGTGGTTTTGTTTCCCTCAGTTTGTTTGAACCTTGTCCTCAAGGCTCAAGACGCGACACTCGATGATTGTGCGATCTTTGAGAAGAGGTGTGGGTATTTCTCCCTGAATTGATCTTCTCATTCCCAGGTGAACTTAGGACCTCTCCTGGAGTTCCATCGAACCTTGACTAATGGAATGTGGCTTCGCATTCAATTCCCGTTTAACTTTCACGATCCAATTTTCTACTGGCATCATCGCAAAATGATGCTTGTCATCTCAAAATGATGATCCAATCCAACGTCGGTAAGGGTTGTCGACATGACACTTCTTTATGTTGGACAAGTTTTTTAAATACGTATATGAATCTCTGCTTCAGACTCTCAGGAAGTTCAATTCTTGTAAGAAACAAACCCAAATAGCTATATCACCTTGAAACGGTCCTACATACCTGGGGGTTTAGCTTCCGTTTTCCAAATAGTACTACTCCTTTCCTAGAGGTGAACCTAAGCATACTTTATCCCTACACTATGGGAATTAATCAGGCTACGCTTTTAGATTCGGTTGTAACTCTTTTGTTGATACACGGAGCGGCTTGCATTCCTTTGCTTGATTTGGACAATTTTTCTCCATTTGTTTTTAATTTAATTCTGGAATCGAGGATTTGAGCTTTATCCAATTGGTCCAACAAACAGGTTGAACGATACTTTCGACCATAATGTGCTTTCAATATGGTGCGGGTCTTGATGCTAGCTGTTAGCTATTGTTATAAGAGAGGATTCGCTCGACTTATGGCAACTAATGGTTTACCCAACCCTTTAAAAAGTTAATGCACAAAGAACAAGATATCCTCCGGGGATGTTTGAATCTTAATCTTGCTTTCCCTGTCAGTTTGTGAATGGTACGCAGAGAGTACTCATTTCCAGGTAGTAACCCACAAAAGCATTTGATAGTGGAACCTCTAGAAATTGGAATGCGTACCTCGGGTCGGATCACAAATGATTGAGACATGTTATTCCATGTCTCGTGTGACAAACTACGTAGGTACATTCTTGCATTGTCAAAGGATCAGTCTCTCTCAGATTGGTTGCTTTTAAGATTATACAGACTTAGTGAGCCACGTCAACATATCAACCATATTGTGTTCGTAGCCTTGCGACGACTTAGGAAGCTTTGTGATAAAATCCATAGTGATGTTGTCCCACCTCCATTCAGGTATCTTGGGCTGTACCAACATTCCTGATGGCCTTTGATGTTCGGCCTTGACCTTAGTACATGTTAAACACTTTCTAACATAGGTGGCCATGTTGGCTTTCATATTGGGCCACCAATATAGCTTCTTCATATCTTGGTACATCTTGTCAGAACCCGGATATATAGAGTATTTTTGATTTGTTGGGACTCGTGCTATGATCACAGTCGCAAATTAGCCATTTTATAAACAGGGTTAAACCAACTCCTGCCATTGAGGCATAGGGTTCCATCCGCACGAGGTTCTAACTTTTCCGTTCTAAATTTCTTTGAATCTTTAGAATTTTCAACCAACATTCCTCCAATATCTTCATTCTTGATGTTCTCTGGTTTTTGTGCTTCGGCCTGAGCATTCAAGATTTGTTTGGGAAGATCCAAGCTAATAGTCATGACTAAGGCTCGAACTCTTAACGGTTCTTGGTTCCTTCTCTACTTAGAGCATCAACAACAACATTAGCATTTCCATAGATGGTAGAGGATCTTGCAGTTGTAATACTCTTAGCAAATCTAACCATCGACGTTGCCTCATGTTCAACTCTTTTTGATCTAGAATATGTTGCAAACTCTTGTGGTCGGTGAACACCGTACCTTACGTTCCGTATATATAATGTCTAGATATTTGAGAGCGAACACCACTGCACCAAGTTCTAAATCATGAGTTATATAGTTATTCTCATGGATTTTTAATTGGTGTGATGCATAAGCAATTACTTTCTCTCTTTGCATCAACACAGCCCCCAAGCCTTTGATCGAAGTATCGCAGTATACGACAAAGTCTTCGCTTCCCTCGGGTAAAGCCAGAATTGGTGCACTACACAACTTCTGCTTAATTAGTTGGAACGTTGTTTCTTCTTTCTCGCCCCAATCAAACTTGATACCTTTCTGGGTCAGTTTGGTCAGTGACTTGGCAATTTTAGAAAAGCCTTCGATGAATCTTCTGTAATAACCAGCAAGACCTAAAAATTAACGAATCTCTGTTGGTGACTTAGGAGATGCCTAATATTTAACGGATTCGACCTTGGAGGGATCCACGTGAATACCCTGGTTGTCGATCACGTGACCGAGGAACTATACTTTGGGAATCCAAAATTCACACTTGGAAAATTTGGCATACAACTCCTCTTTCTTAAGCAACTTTAGAATCTACCTAAGGTGCTCTTCATGTTCTTTCTCTTTCTTTGAGTATATCAGAATATCGTCAATAAATACAATCACAAATTTATCCAAGTATGGTTTGCACACCCGATTCATAAGGTCCATGAATACAGCATTTGCGTTCGTCAAACCAAATGGCATCACTTGAAATTCATAATGGCCATAACGAGTTCTAAAAGCAGTCTTTGGAATGTCTTCTTCTCGAACCCTCAGTTGGTGATAACCTGACCTTAGGTCGATCTTCGAGTAGACACTCGACCCTTGAAGTTGATCAAATAGATCATCAATTATGAGGAGTGGATAACGGTTCTTCACCATTAGTTTGTTCAGTTCCTGATAATCAATTGACATTCGAAACGATCCATCCTTCTTCTTGACAAACAAGACCGGAGCTCCCCAAGGTGAGGAACTGGGTCTTATTAATCCCTTGTCGGATAGTTCTTGCAGTTGCTCCGACAACTCTTTCATTTCAGAAGGCGCCAATCGATAAGGTGCTCGTGATACAGGTGCATCACCCGGTACTAGATCGATTCGAAACTCTACTTGTCGTGTTGGTGGTATACCTGGCAAGTCCTCAGGAAAAACCTCGGGAAATTCTCGAACAACTGGCATGTCTTCCAGTCGCTTCCCCTTCGACTTGTCTTCATCTTTGGTGGAATTAATATTAGCCAAGAACACATGACATCCCTTCGACATATACTCTTGAGCTTTGGAGCATGAGATAATGTTCAATCGAGACTCATTCCTCTCGTTGCTTCCTTCTCCACGAATAGTTAGGATTTCATTCCCAAAGGGAACATGCACTAGTTTCTCGGCACAAGCAATTACAGCATTGTACCTTGACAACCAATCCATGCCTATTATAACATCAAAACTACCCAGTTCTACCGGCAGTAGGTCTATGTTGAATGGGTGGTTTAGGAAGTTTGATGTGCAATCTCGCATAATAGTATTTAACCTAATTATCCTCCCATCAGCTATTTCTACATTGTAATGATGATCTAAAGCAATTGGTGCGATATCAATTTGGGAGCTAAAGGTAGTAGACACAAAACTTCTATCGGCACCCGTATCAAATAAGATATAAGCATAGCGGTTTTTTAGAAGGAACGTACCCGCAACGACGTTGTCTGGGTTTGCGCCCGCATTTCCAACCACATACACCCTTGCTTGAGCATTGCCGTTTCCGCCCTGATTACCGCGATTATTGTTGTTTAGTTTTGGGCAGTTTCTTTTAAAGTGTCCTTGAGCTCCGCACTCATAGCAACCGTTGCCCTTCTGATTATTTTTGTTGTTGTTGTTGCGGTTGTTGTTGTTGGTGTTGTTGTTGGCATTTGCAGGTCGGCTTCTACAGTCCCTGGTCAGATGGCCAACCCTTTTGCAATTACTACACCTAGGTGGGCAAGGACCATCATGATGGTAATCACATTGGGAACATAGAGGTTTAGGCCCTGTGTATGTTTTCCTGTCACCATTGCCTGCGGCATAGGCCCGACCTGTGTTCTGCCTCTTATTCTGCTGTGGTTGGTTTTGGTTATTCCCAGAAGTATCCTCAGACTTCTGTTTGTTCTCAACAACATCATGGATCCTCTTGTCCATTAGTTCAGTGGCAAATTCAATTGCCTCCTGCATTGTTTTTGGCCTGGTTGCCTTCACACTATCATGAATCGTGTCGGGTAAACCACCGACGTACTTCTCAACCCTGTCAGACTCTTCAGGAAACATTCGGTCACACATCAGTGCTAATTCCTGAAAATGGCGACTGAAACCTATCACATCTGTGCCCTTGGTTTTTAGTTTCCACATCTCAGTTTTGAGCTTCTTGATTTCGCCCCTTGGGCAGTACTTGTCGGTCGTCATTTTCTTCAGAGTTTTCCATGGTAATGCTTGAGCAACTTCCAGAGTAACAGTCTTCACATTGGAGTTCCACCATGTAAGAGCGACTCCTTGCAGGGTACAAGCAGCATATTTAACTTGACAAGCTGTTATGCAGTTGCTGATATTGAACACACACTCCATTTTCTCGAACCACTGAGTGAGTTCGACCACTCCCTCAGTGCCCTTAAAGTTTAAGGGTTGACATTTCAGAAAATCTGGGTATGTGCACTCATGAACAGCTTGTGCTGGCTTTGGTCCTGAACCATTGCTATCATAGCTATTCCTAACTCTGCTTGATTCTGCTTCAGCCATTGCAGTAGCAACTCCTCGATCAATTAAGGCCTGAAGTTGCGCCTCAGTAACAGTTATGGTGGCCACTGTTGGGGCAGGTATGACTGGTGTTGCCCTTGTGGTTCGTTTTGGTGCCATTTCCTTCAATCACAAGAAAATACAATACCCGTTAGATTTTAATACAATCATAACGTGACATAACATATGTACCATAAATAAAATGAGATCACATCACACAGTGAAACATACGACTGACATAACAGTTGTGACCAGCAGAAATAACTTATATGAGTATATTATATAAGGTTCTTATTGTAATATACGTAATATATTATAAACACGTATATCAATTATGAATGCATCTAGTATAACTAACTAATGCAACAACTAGTGTGTGTATGTCCCGTAAAAACCCCTTTGTATGAATGCAATGTTTGAAAATGGTTATAGTCCAGCAAAAACATTTGACCTGGTTCTCTATAACCTTGGCTCTTGATACCAATCTGTAACACCCTCAAAATGGGTCGCAGCGGAATAAGGATATCTGGGAGCGTTACTTCATAATAACATTGCACAAGATATATATAAGAACGACAAAAAGTCGTTTAAAATGATACATTGGATTTGATAAAAGACTGGTTACACAAAGCATACAGCTTTACTTGTTTAGTGTTTGATATTACAAAGATTGAAAATATATTTTCCAAAACATATTACATCCAAGTCTTTAGCGTGATAACCCAAAAAGTGTCACCAATGTATCCCTGGCACCTCGTGCCTATTGACCACCTGAAAACATTGCTTTAAAACGTCAATAAAAATGTTAGTAAATTCATAGGTTAGTAAATTATGATATGCAGGACCGCAAGACTTTCCCCGTGATAATGCAATAGATGCAGACATCACAAAAACCCGATTACGTTTTCCTAAGCCCATGACACTGAAGCTCGACGATTATGATCGTAATAATCAAAATTGCTATTCCACCCGGTTAGATGTTTAACCCAAAACATCCCAAATCCAACATGCTATAACGTTCGTTCTCGGTGATAGCTAGTCACCCGAACGGGATGGTCAATCCCAAATAGATCTATTTATAACATTCGCGCTCACATAATGTAATTAACAACTACATCTATGCAATTGACAGTTCATGATAGAGGGGCTCAACTTGGATTATCGCTACTTAGGCAAACACATAATCAATATAAAATATACACTTGCGTCCAATTTATAAAACAAGCATGTTTCCACCCTATAGTTATAAATCATTGAAAAAAATGTGGGGCTATGAACTCACCTCGAGTGAGTGATATGATACTATGCTTCACAAGTGAAAATAAAGTGTCACTAGTGAATCCGAATGCAACCTAAGCAATTTAAGGTTGTATAAGTACTAATCACATTGGGTAACTTCTACCATATATCATTCTATATAGTTATCATCGTACTATTGTTCGGGCTATCATAATTTAAAAAGGTCAAGACATGACGTACGAGGAGCTAGGACACTTTAAATCGTAAATCCAACAACTCGTCAATATGCCATCCGAAGAGGCCTCATTATGAAATTCCCTAGTAATATAGCACTTTAATAATATATATATTTCTAAATAGCTACATCACCATCTAATCATTTTAGTGAAAACATATTTATAAAGTTTAAAACATTTATAAATATACTTTTGGTAAAACCGACATAACTTTCGCGTTTCAAGTCCGTTTATCGCGTTTCTTACGTCCACGCTTTCGTATTAAGACGAGTAATAATAATATTATATTTTTAGGTTTTTGACATTCTGGGGTGAGTAGTGTTTTTACTGTTCATAACAGCTAATAACTCGTTTTTGTACTTTTAATTAACGTAAAACCCGTTTTTGTCATATCTTATTCGTTATAAATCGGTTTTTCGAGTTCTTTACAAGCCCACGATCCTTGTGACATGTAGCATCTTATAAAATCATAAAATATATATATTATTTTCGAGTTTCAAACAGGAGGTTTTGGGCTTTTTGTTAAAAATAGGTTTAAACTTGTTTTTGCAACTTTCTAGCTTAACCACCTTGTTACAAGTCCATTACAATACTTTGTATCTTATGTATTACATATAATAAGTCCATTAGTTCATATTTTATCCATATAACATGTATAAAAGTTCACAAAACATTGATCACAAGTAAAAATCTATTTCATATGATTAAAAGTATCCTAGATGGTAATTTTGCTATAGAGAACTATCATATGCATAAAACTCATGAAATGAAAAGATAAAGGCTTTTAGATAACCTTATGATGAATGATGATGATAACCAACACAATCTAAACCCTTGTTTAGATTAAAAACCAAAGCTTGCACACTTGAAACCCTAGTTTTCTCAAGAAAACCCTAATCTTGCAATAACTTGATTAAACCTTGAAAACCTTTAACCAATGCTTGCAGACATTTTAGTATGTCTTAGGAATGATGTGTGTATGTGTGTATGGCCTTGTAAAATCAAACTATAGATTGGGTATGTTAAGGTTTTTGAGCCGTGGCCTTGTAGAAGGAAAATGGGAGAGTTTGTTTTGTTTACACCTTGAAAATGAACTTGTATGCGTTTACTTGCTAGCTTATATACTACAAATATCTAATTAACCTAACCATGGTCACTTGTTAACTTGTGTAAGAGCCCATAGGGGGGGAGTGGGTTCTTACAAGAGTTGGAATGGTGTAAGTGATTGGTTCCCTAAAATGAGAATCATCCCATGAAATCAAGGAAGATATTTAAACTATATATTTTCCTTGGTTTCTATCCTTATAGATCCGGCCATGTATGCATATAAGGAAGATATTTTTGTAACTTTTGAGTATTGGGTATAATTGTGGGTATTTGTTGAAGCGTAGAAAATTGTTGGTGGTTCCGGGTATGCCTAAACTTACTTTTATCGTGAAACGTACACACTTTACGTAACCGATAAAATAAAATGAACAAAGTTAATAATTATACTCAAAATAATTACTTAACACTTGCTTGATGTAAACTGATAACATCAAATAGTTGATATATTTATACATCGAATTCCCTTAGGAAATGCTTGTAAAAGTTATAAAATGCATATGAAAATGTTGCTAAATCAATTATGAGATGTTTTCAAGAGATAAACAGGTATTAGGACAAAAGGCGCGGGATTTGGACGTGGAAAGCTAGAAGTCAAGAAAAGTCAACTCGGAAGCAGATTATGGCGTAATACCTACTCATAGGTTACGCCGTAACACACTTAAAGCAGAGCCGAGTCAGCAAGGAACATTACGGCGTAATACCTCATCTACAGTTACGGCGTAACAATTCAAATTCAGAGCAGATATGTTATCCTACTCAGCATTACGGCGTAACCTCGCGACAAGGTTACGCCGTAACTACTATTAAGCCTGGAAGGGAGAAATCCAAGTCAGCACCATTACGACGTAACCCTATACCTGAGGTTACGGCGTAACCACTTCAAGGTCTATAAATAGTACGATTTTTAGCTCATTTCAGTATCTCCCATTCCTATAGCCCTCACAAGGGTTTGGGGGCAAACTACTCTCACCAGCAAAATGTTAGAAGGCAAGGGAAGGATCGAGGAACCATGTAGCTCATGACAGATTGGGTTTAGGAGTCGAGAACATTTTGTAATCATTTCTTGATCCATGCATGGTGTAATCATCCTTAGTACTATTTCTGAATTATTTCTTCATTATCCTTATTCTTGTTATTTATCTGTTATGTTCTAGTTATTAATCTTTAATACTTAGGGTAAGGTTGTGAGATCTTTAAATACTTAGTGACCATCTTCATTTAAAACCAATCTCTATTCTCAAGTAGATGACCCATATCTCTTGTTGGTTTGTCCTTGACCCATAAGGCTTTCCCTTATCCTAGTATTGAACTTAGTTTCATTCAACATATATTTGTTTAAACACCAAATAGTTTTAGCCCTTACTCCTGACAAGAGTAAGCTTTCGTTAGTAGCGAAAGGCATGACCAACATTAGAGTTAAGACTAGTTTAAACATAAGAGAGTAATTATTACTGAATGCTAGTGTTGGTTAATTCCCTTTTGGATTCATTCCACCTAGTTGACATAGGTTAAGCTTAAGCTACCAACTTGGTTTAACGACACCTCAAATATCTTATATAACATGCAATAAAATAAGAAATATATGACAATTCAGGATTAATACACCCTTCGCCCCTAACTATCTCATTTCACCTAGATTCATTAAATCAGTTTTTCTTGGGACGACCTCGGATTTACCAGCTACTGCACTACTTCACGACCGGGTACTCTGCTCGTTAGTGCGTGTAAACGGTAGACGAGTTTTATAAATTTAAAGCTTGTTAGTATTTTATTAAAAGTATTTACGCATCAAGTTTTTGGCGCCGCTGCCGGGGAATAATTTGGTTTTTATAAATCTGGGTATAACATTGTTCGTAATTTCTACTCTATTCTTTAGCAAACAGGTGGAACCATCGCAAGGGCAACAAAATCATGTAATTTAAATCTTGAGTCGAACTTAAAGACTCGGTATTAAACAAAAGTGCTATTCGAGAGACAACCCTTTCTTAGGATTTATTTTAATGCAATATTAGGTGGTTTTTTATTTTAATTTAGATTTTATAAGTTGTTCCCTTCCGCTGATTATTATTAAGTATCTTCCTATCGTTTTGGCGTAATCTTGAGTTACGCGTAATCTCATTATTTATTAGCGTAAACCTTCTTATGGAAAATTCCGTAACCCATCTGTCTTAAAAATGAATTTTATAATGAAAACTTAATTACGGCGTAACCAATACCATGGTTTACGCCGTAATCATGCTTCTACAAAACTTAATCAATTTGAAAATCATTTCAAAAACCGTGTATACGTAAATGGACTTGGTGGGTATGTTCGCTGTAAGCCCTCATGAGACTTCACTCGTCCACTTGGGCCGCCAAGTGGTTTAAAAGGCTTGTTGCATACTCTAAATGCAACCGTGATTATTATTTGTATCGTGTTATGTTTGCTAAGTGATTACAGGGGATATGAGCTTGTTCCAAGAAGCTACACGGGAAGCAATCGGTGCTTCATCATTACTTACAGGAGCAATACTCAGGGAGCTTTTTGTCCACAGTATTCTACCCTATTTTCCATTAAAAATTTTAATTAACATGTTATAGTGTGTATTCTAATCATTGGACCTTTTTGCGTTTAACACAAATTCAAGTAAAAGGGTAGGGGACAGTATAGAATTGCCACTTTGACCTATAGACTACACACTATCTAGCCTTCGAATTATCTATTTTATAATAATTTGAAATTTTTGTATAAAAATATAACAAATTTTTGTCTCCAGCATTTTTTTCCTATCTAAACTAAACTTAATCTATGCCGAACACGGGTAGCACACTTTTATCCATTTATTCCATACGGTTGAGGAGAATAGCCTTATTATCCATTTTCATCCAGTTTACAGATAGTTTCTACCTAAATATTGAGATGTGGTGCCGATCACACTAGCCTTAAAGCGAATTATCTGTTACGAAGTTTTTTTTTCTCTCTCTTTCTCTCCTTTAGAACTTGTCTTGTACAATCATTTTTGAGACCTAACGGTAGTTGAGTAATAACACTGTTCAAGAATGCGGTCAACAATTTTTTAGGGATTGACCACTAAATAGCCTATAAGTGTGTGTTTTAATCGGCTTGTCGCATTGACTTGACGACTCCCTGTTTAAATACCCTTATTTTTGCATCCATAAAAATATCAAAACCCCTAGATCAACCCTATTTAGCCTATCCATGTTCTTAAACCCTATATGTTCGTGACACCATTACACCTTAGCCTACCCTTTAGTTTAATATTTCTTTGTGTTGAAATGTCTGGCTACCTACATCCATGGTTCAGGAACATGATTCAGAGAGTTATTATTGCTGTATTACATTTCTATCGGAATGACGTGATCACCAACCCCCAAGCATTTACCACTTTTTTGATAAGTTCACCTCAATGTGGAGGGATATATATAATTTATTTTCGGAGTCGGGGAAGTAGTATCCTATGTGGTACACAAATGCGAGACTCTGCCGTACGAGTGTTGCGAAATGAGCTCCTGTTAGTAGCGTCGCGTTACGTATTATAAACTTATCCGACGTTTATTCGTAAAGCGCTGGCAAATGAAAATACCCTTGGATTTACGTGAGAGTGATGCCTAAAATTCACATAGCCACTATGATAATTTATGAGGTCAGAAAGCATCCGCAACATCACTATTTTGGCTGGAACCTACCTGATGATTATTTGAGTTCAGATTTCTGCATTCAGACGACCTGTGGACTATGGTTAGACAGTAGTTAGGACCATGGATTAGCGCTCTAAGAGCTCATTTATTTGCGACTACCATGTTTTTTTTTGGTTTTTTCAATATTTATTAACAATGAATTTTAAACGGTTACACGGAAGAGAACTTAAACCAAATAATCGAATTACTTCACGGTAACTCTTAAAAATTGCTTCTTAAGATGAGCCGTACCTCGTAAATGACACAAATGACAAGTTTTTGAATATTTGGTTCGATTTGGGAACTATATTCCAAGTTCACCGGAAATTGCAATGATAATACCTCGATTGAGAGTATTATTTATTGGTGTTCTTTTACCAACTTTATAGATTTTATTTCTTTTTTAAGGATAATTTTTTATATTTTTGATTTTTTGATTTATTTTTATTTATATATGATAACTATACTAAAAAGAAAAAGAAAATATTTTTTACTTTTTATATTTTTTAATTTTTTTGGATTTTTTTTTGAAATATATAACAAAAATGAAACTTTCGAGGACGAAAGGATCTTCAAACCAAAACCAACAAACGTAAACGACGGAATCTTTAACACAAGTCCCCGGCAGCGGCGCCAAAAACTTGATAGTAGTTTTATATACTATAAAATATATAATAATAATCCAAAAGAGCAATTAAGAACTTTCCTAAAGCCTCTCTTAAGAAAAGCTCACTCTAAAAGATATATATAATATATAATACGTATATTTAACCGGGAAGAATGATCACCCGGGTCGTTTCCCCAACGACTTGCGAAATTGAAACCACGCCTTAGCATGGATTATGATTTGAATGAGAGAAAAGATATTTTTGATTATCTATGACTACTAAATAAAAGCAACAACTAAAATGAACAATTAAAAGCAATTAAACACTTAAACAATTAACGGAAAACAAAGAAAACGCGACAAATAAGCAAATACATTAAAATTAACTCCTAAAAATGTAAACTAAATTTCTAAACCTAAAATAGGGAAAAAGAAAATTTTAAGAAAGAGAAAAATATTTTTTTGATTATTTTTGAATTTATTATGAATTAAAAACTAATTTAATATAATTAAATCCTAAAAAATAGCAAATTAAGTCCTAAAAATTAAGAAAAATGATTTTTAAACTTAGAAAAGTCTAAAATAACATAAAAACTCAGAAAACTATTTTTAACTATTTTTTAAATTAAAATCCTATTTTTAAAATGAAAAATAAAAGCTTAAAAATGAAAATAAAAATCTAAAAGAGGTAAAAATGATTTTTCTTAATGTAAAACTAGAGCTATTTTCTATAAAACTAAAAACTATTTTTTTGAAACTTTTTTCTATTTTTTATGTATTTTCTAAATTCTAAACTTTCAAAAATGATTAAAATTAAAATAATTAATGGAAAAATGCCAAAATTTCAGGAAAAATCTTAGATGTAAGAAGGAATAAGTGAAAAATAAGAAAAGACTAAAAGCTAAACGAATAAGCCCTTGAATAAGCAGTTTGAGCTGCGAAGTGGCTTATGGGCTTAAGGCCCAAAGAAGTGTTATCAATTAGATTGTGCAAAAGGGTGTTAGATGAGCTATTGAAGCAAAACGGTAAGGCATTGGGTTTGTGAGTGTGAGGTCGTGGGTTCGAGGTTGGTCACACCCCTTTTTGTAATTTTTTTTTTGAAATTTTAAAGCACAATATTAAAGAGGACTTATTTTTAAGCAACTTTTACAAAAGGAATATAAGCTGAAAACTAAAATTAAGCTCAAAAAGAGCTTAAGTAATCACTGTTTACAGAAAGTGGGGTTTTAAGCTCAATTTTTCTTAATTCCACTTAGACACTTGCACAAAGCTCAAATTAAGCTCAAACTTTAAACCAAAAGATGTTCCAGGTAGCTTATGATGTGCTTAAGCTAGTTTTGATAAGCTATACTAGCCAAAAACATTTTAAACTAACTGAACTTAACAAACAAAGTAGCAAACTCAGGATTAAGCACCAAAAGCTCAAAAACACAATAAGCTAGAAATCTAAATAAGCTACTTCAGACTTTGATCTTTTTAAACTTAATTTACCTACTTATAAGCTATAAAACTAATTCATAAAAACTTATACTATAAGCTATAATTTCTTATTTTAAAGCTAAGCTAAGGTTCCTACTGTTTTTGGCTTTTTTGAGTTTTTATGAACTTTTAAAAAACAATTTACCTAAGAGAATAAGCTAGAAACTAGAAAATAAGACTTTATCTATCTTAAGCTATATCTAAACTAAAAGCTAGCTGAAAATTAGGTCCTAACTTCTACCAATACTAGCTTAATTGAAGCTTCCAAAGTCAGCAGTACTAACTGCTGTTAGTACTACTGATGCAATTGGCTAATGCACAAAAACACAAATGCAGTCAACCAAGATGGTTACTCCTGCACTTGACACTCAAAATAGGAGTGTCTAGACACAACTCAAACAAGTTTTAAGCTCACAAGAGCTTAAATCAATTTTTGATAAGCTAAGAAGTATGAAAAAGTTACCCTGGTGCAGACATAGACAAATTAGGCTCAAACTTTTAAAGTTTTGATATCTAACCTCTGAAAACACTTACGCTACTACTTTTAAATGAATTATAAACTAACACAATCAATTTGCAAAACTCACTTTGACTTTTTAAGGTCAAAGTGTGTTAAACCAAACACTCCTTTAAAATTGATAGTTTTGATTTAGGTTTTTGATTTTGAAAACTGGTTAACAAGTCCTAATTACCAGATTAAAAATAGCTTATAACTAACTTAACAAACATAATTCAGCAATCAATTAAGCTAAACTCAGAGATCTACAACAATTGCTAACTATTTTTGATTTTTTTATCGTTTTTATGACAGAAATGAGAAAACTAAGATCTATAATATAATAAGCAAAAACAGATAAGCAAACTATTCTAATAAGCACTAGTAGATGAAATAAGCACAAATTAAGCAGAAGATAAGCAAGTAACAAGTCTACTAAGCAAATTGACTACTATTTAAGCTAGAATTTAAAGACAAAAGGAAATAAAAGGAAAACTTACAACTAGCTTCAGCTTAACAGAAGCAAATTGCTCTTAGAGCTTTTCTACAGCTCTGGCTTATTAGAAATAAGCCAGTAATAGTCCATGGGAACCCTTCCATAATTGGTTCCCCTTCCATATACCACAATCCAACAAGTATAAGGTAATTAACTATTTTAAGATGTTTAAGTATGATTAAGGCTAAATTAAGCTTTATCTAAGCTTAAAGACTTAGAGAGCGAGCTTATTGAGTAGCTTATAGGCTTATTGAGACAATTTGGCTCTTTTAGAAAGCTTATGAAATAAGAGAAAAGAAAGTTTATAACTAAATTAAACTAAATTTCATTAACAAAAACTGAATTATATTCCTTAAAGAGAAATTACAACTGAATTTAAAAATTACATTAATAAACTATATTAGGCTAAAAACTAGAAAAGGAAAAAAAATCATGAACATCATGTGTGTGTGATGAAGGTGCTATTTATAGCACCCTAGTGAAGCTTCTAGGCCTCCTGAATCCATCTCCTAGCCTTTAATCCGCACCCTTGATTCTTCTAATCATTGCCAAATGATTTTGAGCCGTTTGATTATTTTTGTGTGTATCTGAGGATCGCCAACGTGTCATTCCAATGGGGAGTCATTGTGCTAGTTGTGTGAGTAGTTTAGCACAAAATCCCACCACTAAGTGTGCTTTCTCCATAGCTGACGTGGCTTGATCATGAGAGAGGTTAAGTAATCCTTGATAAAGACTGATTTGACCCTTCATTTGTGTTAAGGAGCTCTTGAATTGACTAACGCACCCTTTGATTTGGATTTGCCCTTTGTTTTGACTGCTTGGTGAAACGGGAGAGACGAATGAACAGTAATTAAGTCTCGCGCCTTTTTACAACTGAAACGGGTAACTTAATTTTAAACTTTGGCCCTTTGACAAATTGAGTCCCTCTCTTTTGTTGTCTCAAGGTAAAGTTATAAAACGATTTTGAGAAATTGCAAGATTAGTCCCTGTGGTTTATAAAAAGGTAAATGGACTAGGGTTTTGGGCTTATGGATCCGGGTGAGGCCCATTTAGGCTTAGGGACCATTTATGAACTTTTCTGAAAGTTGAGGGGCTTAAAATGGAATATTTTGGGTCTTGTTGACTTTTGTTGACCATGATTTGACCATTTTGACTGAGGGTTTGACTTTTCCTGGCTTTGCTTCCGGCTTTTGTTCACTCTTCCGTTCTCGTGTCTGTGCTTGCTTGTTTTTGATGGTTTTCTTGTGATTTTTGATTCATCCGTACCTGCATACACAAAACACAAATACAAGCATATTTTTGCCATTTTTGGTCTGTTTTGGGTTTAATTGGGTTATTTTAAGCATAAATGGATATGTGTATTTTACACTTATCAAAATTCCCCAAACTAAACGATTGCGTGTCCTCACGCAATATCACATGCCTTATAACCAAATATCTCGAAACTTCCCCAAACTAAACCTTTGAAAAGTAGCAAAGATTTTTGTTGAGAGAGCTAAGAGATCACAAGTTATAAAACACCCGATTTCCCATTTTCAAAGATTTTTCTCTTTTTATGATTTTTCTTGATAATTAACTACCTAACTACAACTTATTTGTGTTGACATAATGTATTGTTTTCATTACTATTTGGTAACTTTAAGGTCATAGAATTAAAACACCAATTAAGTGTCTAAAAGATAACTTCATCATCCCCGATTTTTCACTTTTCCCATGCTAAGCTTAAAAACAAGATCATTGTTAATTACAAGTCATGACACTAACACTACTCATAAATACTAATTATGTACTTACTTTTCCTCCCGCAAATCCTACTTTTGTATCTCAAGATTTTACTTAAGTCATATACCCGAAGGCTCTTTAAGACTTGTTTCGATACTTATTAATTCCAAAAATAAAGCGTAACGGTTAAGAACGCAATAATTAGCTCCTAGCCCTTTTCAAAAGATCAAATGTCATCAAGATTAAAGTCCACATCGAGGCAACCAAAATTTGGCTTTTATTAGGCTACTTAAGCAAGGCACCATTCATGTCATATACCCTAAGGCTCTTTAAGACATGAATGGACCAATCTTATATGCACCATATACCCTTAGGCTCTTTAAGGCACAAAATAAGACAAAAATTAAGCAACATTATTAAACCTCAGTCCTTTAGAAGGCTACAACATCGGCCACGCCTCCGACAAGATGTAGCAAACATATTTCGACTTCGGTAACTTCCTCGACTTTTTAGAAGGCTGTAACATCGGTTGTGAGCCGGCAAGATACAGCAAACTTTTATCAGTCTCGGATTATTATTGAATTCTACTTATCCCATATACCCTAAGGCTCTTTAAGGAATAAGAAAAATATTTCTTTATATGATACATATATTATGCCAAATTAAGTATTCCTGATGTGTACTCATCCTAATCACAAAGGAACTAAAGAAAACTTCTATTAGCTAATTATTAACCAAAAAACCGCACAACTTTATTTATTAATCATTTATATAACGGTGAAACAAGCTAATGGGAGAAAAAGCCACAATAAATACTTATGAGCTTGAAAGAGAACCAACTACTCTACGTTTAATGTCATGACTTATAAATAACACTATCATTTCTTGTTCTTCGCAAAAGAAATTCGCAAATACTTAGCCTATATAAAATCCAACTTGGCATATTTAAAATCTACTTGAGATTAGCACAAGTTTTCATTTACTAACGATTCAAGTCTAGCATGTTTAAAGTCTACATGAGACTAGCACAAACTATCATCATTAATTGTTAAGGGAGAAAGCTTAGAACTCTATACGTTCGATCGGGTCAAAAATTACATCTTATTCTTACCAACGGAAAACCTACATTTTTGTCTTGATTTTTTTTATACTTATTTATGACAAATAAGAACTTAAAAATTTAAAATTTTTGCTATTTTTGTGGGAAAACGGGTACGTGAGAACAAAACAATAAGCAGGCAACATCAAATCGATAGATTCCCTCCCCAAACTAAAACGAAACATTGTCCTCAATGTTTAAAGTCGGGTCTCTACGTAAATCTAAGCCGTTTATGAATTATGCAAAGATAAACGTGAATCGATAAGATGAAAGGATATTGGATTTCCCCACAATATTTCACACAAAGATGAGGAAGCTCGAGTGAAAACGGGGAAATAATCACCGGGAACACGGAGGGCGTCAGAATTTCTTAGGTTGATCCTACTAAGGCATATTTAAAATCTACTTGAGATTAGCACAAGTCTTCATTTACTAATGAATCAAGTCTAGCATGTTTAAAGTCTACATGAGACTAGCACAAACTATCATCATTAATTGTTAAGGGAAAAAGCTAGAACTCAACATGTTCGATCGGGTTAAAAATTACTTCTTATTCTTACCAACAGAAAACCTACATTTTTGTCTAAACACTTATTATTATTTTATTATTATTTTTTTCATTTTTTAACTAAATAACAAGACTGAAAAATTTAAATTTTTTGCTATTTTTAAGGGAAAACGGGTACGTGAGAACAAAACAATAAGCAAGTAGCATTAAATCGATAGATTCCCTCCCCAAACTAAAACGAAACATTGTCCTTAATGTTTAAGGCCGGGTTCTACGAAAATCTAAGCCGTTTATTAATTATGCAAAGATAAACGTGAATCGATAAGATGAAAGGATATCGGGTTTCCCCAAACTAATTGCAATCAAAGGTTAGGAAGCTCGAGTGGACCAGGATACAACACCGAACAAGAGAGGCTTCAAAAATTGTTGGTTCAATACTACAAAAATCACAAGCATAAATAACGAAAGATCAAAAGAGTACAAGCCTTTTCACATCACAACACATTTGTTAGAAAATAGAAAGAAGAAAGAAATGGATAAGCATGGGGTGAACTCCCACGAAGCGGCTTATTTTTGTTCACCGAGTCACAAGCTCGACTCGATCCCTGAATTTAGTTTTCCTTAGGGAAAGTTTGGAGAACCGGGATAACCAACGGTGGTGTATCCCCTCTATAGTAATGCTTAAGACGATGGCAGTTGACTTTGAAATTTGAACCATCCGGGTGAGACAATTTGGTAGTGCCATAAGGATAAACTTTGGTAATAGTGAAAGGACCGAACCAACGAGACTTGAGCTTTCCGGAGAAAATCTTTAATCGAGAGTTGGAAAGTAAGACTTTATCACTAACATTGAAGATTTGATTCTTGATCTTTGAGTCGTGAAGTTTCTTCGTTTTCTCCTTGTAGATTAATGAGTTCTCATAAGCTTGATCTCGAAGCTCGTTAAGTTCATTGACTTGGAGCTTTCGATAATTGCCCGTGGTCTTGAGATTGAAATTGGCATGCTTAAGAGCCCAATATGCCTTATGTTCTAGTTCAACTGGTAAGTGACATGATTTTCCATAAACAAGATTGTAAGGCGTGCATCCGATTGGAGTCTTATAAGCAGTTCGGAAAGCCCATAATGCATCGTCTAACTTGTCTGACCATGAGGCACGGTTTTCTGCTACCGTCCTTTCTAAAATTCTTTTAAGACCTCGATTCGTCACCTCGACTTGACCACTAGTCTAAGGGTGGTTAGCGGTAGAAAGACGATGTGTGACTCCATATTTAGACATAACTCTATCAAATTTGTCGTTACAGAAATGGGTCCCACGATCGCTTATGATAGCTCTCGATGCACCAAATCGGGAGAAAGGGGATTTTAAAAACTTGACAACTACTCTAGCATCATTAGTGGGGAGTGCCTTAGCTTCAACCCATTTAGAAAGATAATTGACAGCAATAAATATGTATTTGTTTCCCCTAGACAACGGAAAAGGTCCCATAAAATCTATGCCCCATACATCAAAAATTTCACAAACTTGGATAGCATTTTGAGGCATCTCATCTTGATGTGAAATCTTGCCTTGTATTTGACATGCATCACAAGATTTGATCAATTCGTAAGCATCTTTGTAAATCCTAGGCCAAAAGAAACTGGCATCAAATACTTTCCTAGCGGTGACATTGGCACTATGATGGCCCCCGGTAGGTCCTTCATGACAAGCCTTGAGGATTTCAAGAGCTTCTTGTCCAAAAACATATCTACGGATGATTTGATCCGCACATATTCGGAAAAGGTAAGGATCATCCTAAAATTAATGCTTTACATCTTTGAAAAATTTCTTGTTTTGTTGAGTTGACATTCCTTTGATTATGAAATTCCCCGCGTGGTAATTTGTTATATCGGCAAACCACGGGGTACCTTGATGAGAAGTCACCGTATTCAATGTTTCAAGAGGAAAGGTTTCATTAATCTCCTTAGGATCAAAAATATTTTCATACGGATTTTCAAGACGAGAAAGGTGATCGGATGCGTAGTTTTTAGCTCCTTTGGTATCAATAACTTTAAAATCAAATTCTTGAAGAAGTAAGACCCATCTAAGCAATCTTGCTTTGGCGTCTTTCTTGTTGAAGAGGTATTTTAAGGCAGAATGGTCCGTGTAAACAACACTTTTATTCATGATAAGATATGATCGAAATTTTTCAAAAGCGTACACTACAGCAAGCATCTCTTTTTCTGTTGTTGTGTAATTTGTTTCTGCTTCAGTTATCATCTTGCTTGCGTAATGAATTAGTCTAAAATGCTTCTCAATCCTTTGCCCTAGAACCGCACCTATTGCATAATCACTGGCATCGCACATGAGTTCATAAGGTTGGTCCCAATTTGGAGCAATGAGAATTGGAGCTTCGGTTAATTTCTTTTTCAAAGTCTGAAAAGCTTGAATGCATTCTTCCGAAAAGATAAATGGGGTGTTTTTCTCTAGAAGGTGGGTCATGGGTCGAGAGATCTTTGAAAAGTCTTTGATGAATCTGCGGTAAAAACCAGCATGCCCGAGAAAACTTCGAATTCCCTTAACGATAGTTGGGTGAGGTAGCTTAGAAATCAAATCGATCTTGGCTTTGTCGACTTCAATTCCTTTCTTCTAGATTGGTGAGGCACGTAGAAAAAGAATTTCCAAAAACCGAGAAATCATCCATGAACACTTCCATTGTTTTTTCGATCATGTCATGGAAGATTGCCATCATACACCTTTGAAACGTGCCCGGTGCATTGCATAAACCAAAAGGCATGCGACGGTAAGCAAACGTTCCATATGGGCAAGTGAATGTGGTCTTCTCTTGGTCATTTGGATCAATAGGAATTTGGAAATAACCCGAGAAACCGTCTAGGAAACAATAGAATTCATTTCCCGCGAGTCTCTCAAGCATTTGGTCCATGAAAGGTAAAGGAAAGTGGTCTTTTCTTGTAGCTTCGTTCAATTTGCGATAATCTATGCAAACTCTCCATCCCGTAACTAATCTTGTAGGCACTAATTCGTTTTCTTCATTCGTAACAACGGTCATCCCTCCTTTCTTCGGAACACAATGAATTGGGCTAACCCACGGGCTGTCCGAGATAGGATAGATTAAACCCGCATCAAGTAGCTTTTCGACTTCTTTCTTGATCACATCATGAATCTTTGGATTGACTCTTCTTTGATGTTGGACCGAAGGTTCATAATCCTCTTCCAATAGAATCTTATGAGAACAAAACTCTGGGTCAATACCCTTGATATCGGAAAGTTTCCAAGCAATTGCTCGTTTTCGGGATTTAAGAACCTTGATGAGGGCGGTCTTTTCATCGTTACTCAAATATTTGGAAATTATGACGGGAAGCTTGTTATTTTCTTCTAAGAACGCATACTCGAGATGAGGTGGTAACTCTTTAAGTTCAACTTCGGGAGGTTCATCAATTGAAGATTTCTTTGGTTCAATGACCTTGAGCTCTTTTTGGATTTCGGGAAGATAATCTTTTTGATTTGGCTGAGGAGGGGACGGATCACTATTTAAAATAGCTTCGAGAATGAGAATATCCCCTTCTGGATCAAAGTATGATTCATCAACTTCCGTTGAAGTTGGTTCGTCGGGAATAGCAAGAAAAGCATCGACTTCTTCTATTAAAAGAAAATCACTGTCCCCGAAAGGAGTGAAAGTCGGAGAAGAATTCGAAACAATCGGATCGTAATACGGAGAAGGATTGTTATATGCAACTGAGTCGGAAAAATCTAAAACTTCTTGTGAGTATTCTTCACATGTGACATCAATAAGATCAACTTTCTTCAACGATTCGAGATTGTTGTAAGAAATAGACGGAGAATCACCACATTTAAGGGTTAAAGATTGATCATCATTTCTAAGAATTATCTCTCCTTTATACACATCAATTAAAGCATGAGCCATCCTAAGAAAAGGTCTCCCGAGTATCAACTCCTAGGATCGGCTATGAAATCAAGAACAACAAAATCGGCCGGAAAATAGAACTTTCCTACCTTAACAAAAATGTTTTCGGCTACACCGGTTGGTTTGGAAATTGTTCGGTCGGCTAATTCTAACACCATTTTTGTTTCATTTAGGCCCGGGAGTCCAAGCTTTTTTCAAATGGAAAGAGGCATGAGATTAATGCTAGCACCTAAATCGGCTAGGGCTAGACAATTATCAAACTCCGAAAAATCACATGGGATAAGAAATCGACCGGGGTCACCTAGCTTTTTCGGAAGCTTTTTTAGGACGACCGCACTACAATTTTCATTTAAAGGTGTTTTGGTTAACTCGCTTAATTTATCCTTGTTATTAAGCATCTTTTTGAACATGGAAACAAACTTAGGCATATGGATGAGAGCATCCGCAAAACTAAGCTCAAAATGAAGATTGCGAAAGATTTTCATAAACTTTGAAGCAAGGATATCATCTTTTTCACGAATCATTTCTTCTGCTAGTCTTGACGGGTAAGGTAGACTAGGTTTGGTCTTTTGAACAAAAGAAGGCTTTTTGATTGGTTCTTTTTCTTTTCCTAGGTCTTGGACCACATGAGGTTGGATGTCTTTGGTGCTTGGTAGCTCCGTATCCTTTGTAACCTCGCTTTCCTTTTCCACCACCGGCGGTGGAATCAGAGATCCATCATATGAGGAACCACTTCGTGTGGTAATCGCCTTAGCTTAGTTCCTTGGGTTTGGAATGGTATTGCTTGGTAACGAACTTGAACTTGAAGCTTGGTTGTTGTGATAGTTTTGCATAAAACTTAGCATCATGTTTTGAAAGTCATCTTGCTTCTTTTGAGAATCGTTGTAAACTCTTAGAAAATTATTTTAGTTTCTTTGAAAATTGTCCAACTTCATTTGCAAATTATTCATGTTCGCATCATTAGCCTTAGCATAACTCTCAAAATCTGTTTTAGAAACACCTTGAATTTATGAAACGGGAGGTAAAGCTTGAGTAACCAAAGGTTGATTTGTTGGTGGTTGGTATGGTGGGGCTTGATAAATGGCTCCTTGATTGTTTTGAATGTTTTGGTTGAAATTGCCTCTACGGTTTTGATTCGAATTAAAATTGTTTCCTTGATATCGGTTTTGGTTTCTTTGGTTGCTTTGAACATTTGGTTGATTAAAACCGGGTGGTCTCATTTGATTTGCCAAATTAGGAGGATGATTTCTTTGAACAAAGTTGCCAATGGCGGCGGTTTGTTGGAATTGATGAATATTATCGTGAAAAACGGGAAAATCATTCCTTGTTAACGGACAATTATTGAGATTATGATTTGAACCGCATGTAACACAAACTTCCTCGACTGCTTTGATGGTAGCAGGAGTAACTTTCATTTCACTCATCGCTTTTTCTAATCGACTCATTTGAATATCCATTTTATCTTCAAAAGAAGCGGTGAGTTATTGAAATTCAAAAGAATTAGAAGGTGTAGAAGTAGAAAGAGGAGCATTTGTACTCACTCTTGGTTCAATTGCACGACTTTGTGAATAACGAACCTTGGATTTACTCTCAATAATGGCTAAACCATCACGAGGCATCTTATCTAGAAAATTTCCACCCACGGCAGAATCTAAAGCATCTTGATCATTGGTATTCAAAGAGTTGTAGAACGTATCAAGTTGATGTAATTCCAAAAAACCATGATGAGGACACTGACGAAGAAGTCCTTTGAAACGTTCCCATGCTTCGTTGAAAGTTTCATTCGGTTTTTGATAGAAAGTAGTGATATAGTTTTCGAATGTAAGTTTTTTTCGGAAGGTGAAAGAATTGGTTTAATTAATTTTCGAGAAATATCATCCACTTAGAATCGATCGAGGTGGTTCCGTTATCAAGCCAATCCGGGCTTCACCATCGAGAGAGAAAGGAAAAGCAAAAGCTTAATCGAAGTATCGGAACATCGGGATGTCTAAAAACGTAGAAGTAACCTTGTTGAAAATCGAATAGATGATTATGAGGGTCTTGTTTTACCCGTAAAATTGATTACTTTGACAAGATTAATCAAAGTTTGTTTGAGCTCAAAATTTGTTTGTCATTTACGATGGAACAACATTGCATCTTCGTATCCCTCGTATGGAGCTTGTAGCATTTGAGGCCATGTACGATTTGTCGACACGCATTGGAAACTCGGGTTCCTCAACAATAACCGTTGTTAATTGTTGTTGTCGACGATTTCGATTACGAGCTTGAGATCGAGTGCGCATGCACTAAAAAATAAATAAATTAAAAAGTAAACAAAAATTAAACTATTTTTTAATTTTTGAATTTTTGAATTTTATTAACCCGGATAAACAACGGAGAACAACCTTAAAACCAAATAAACAACTTACTTCACGGTAGCTCTTAAAAATTTCTTCTTAAGTGAGCCGTATTTCGTAAGTGACACAAATGACAAGTTTATTTGAATCTTTTGTTTCGATTTGGGGAACTTCAAGTTCACCGGATATTATTTATGATAATACCTCAATTGAAGTTATTATATGTTGGTGTTCTTTTACCAACTTTGTGTATTTTATTTCTTTTTTAAGGACAATTTTTTTATTTTTTATTTTTTTATATGAGGTGATAACTATAGTAAACCAACCTCGTACCTCATATGCCAATTATCACCTCGAGCCGCCGTCTGAACCTCGTACCTGCATTTAATAGCCAATTATTAGCCGCCGACACGTGGCGCCACCTGAGTGGTGCCACGTGGCTTGCCAGCCGTCACCGGAGCAACCGCCGGACCACCGGTCAACGGTGGTTGATACGCAATAAAATATACAATATAATACCACAAGAGCAATTAAGAAAATTCCCTAAGGAAAATTCACTCTTAAAAGATATATATAATATATAATACGTATATTTAACCGGGAAGTATGATCACCCGGGTCGTTTCCCCAACGACTTGTGAAATTGAAACCACGTTTTAGCTTGGATTATGATTTGAATGAGAGAAAAGATATTTTTGAGTATTTACTACTAAATTAAAGCAACAATCAATTAAAAGCAATTACACACTTAAACTAATTAACGGGAACAAATAAAACGCGACAAATAAGCAAATACACTAAATTAACTCCTAAAAATGCAAACTAAATTTCTAAACCTAAATTAGGACAAAAGAAAATTTTAAGAAAAAGAAAAACATTTTTTTGATTATTTTTGAATTTATTATGAATTAAAAACTATTTTAATCTAATTAAATCCTAAAAAATAGCAAATTAAGTCCTAAAAATTTAGAAAAATGATTTTTAAACTTAGAAAAGTCTAAAATAACATAAAAACTCAGAAAACTATTTTTAACTATTTTTAAAATTAAATTCCTATTTTTAAAATTAAAAATAAAAGCTCAAAGATGAAAATTAAAATCTAAAAGGTGTAAAAATGATTTTACTGAATGTAAACCTAAAAGTAATTTTTATAAAACTAAAAACTATTTTTTTGTAATTTTCTGAAACTTTTTTCTATTTTTTATGTATTTTCTAAGAATAAAACCTACAAAAAATCCTAGAAATCAATAAAATAAAAGGAAAAATCTGAAAAATTCAAGGAAAATCTAAAATGCAACAAAGATTAGAGGAAAAATAAAAAGAATGTGTCAGTTTAACTAATAAGCTCAATAAGCCCGTAGTTATGTTACGGCTTATTAACTAAGAGGGAGGTGAAAATGAGTTTAAAGATTAAATGGAAAGAGAAGAGGTTGGATGAGCTAATGTAGCACAATGGTAAAACGTATGGGCATGTGAAGGAGAGGTCTAGGGTTCGAGGCAGGCAAACCCCCTTTTTACTTATTTTTGAAAAACAAAAGTTGGAACTTAAAAAGGACTTAATTTTAAGCACTTTTTATAAAAACAATATTAACTTAAACTGAGAAATAAGCTCAAAAACAGCTTTAGAAAAAGTTGTTACATAAAGTAGCTTTTTGAGGTTCAAAAAGCTAATTTTACTAAAAAGCTTGTACTAGCTTTAATATAAGCTCATTTTTGAAAACAAAAGATGATCTAAGAAGCTGATGATGTGCTTATTCTAATAATGACAAGAAAACTAAGCTGAAAACTCTGAAAGACACCTAAATCCTTGGATCAAAATGGCAAACTCATGATGCAATGCAAATAGCTATAAAACTTAATAAGCTAAAAGGCTAAATAAGCTAAAATGGAACTTAAGCTTTTGAAGACTTAATCAACTACCTATAAGCTAAGTATTTAAACTATAAAATCTACTACTAACAGCTAAGAATCTATAATTAAAAGTTACTTAGCATTGACTACTGTTTTTGATTTTCTTTAAGATTTTTGAAAACTTTTAAGCTAAATGTATTTAAGAAAATAAGTTAGTAAATGAAAACTAAGACTTGATTTAACTTAAGTTATGTCTAATCTATATTTAACTTGAATTTAAGAACCTAAATCTTAAAATTACTAGCTAAAATGAATCAAATATGACAGCAGTGGTAACTACTTTAGTTACTGCTGGTGCATTTGACAAGAGTGCAAGAACAAAAATGCAAGTAAGCTTGTGGTTACTACTGCATTTAACAAACTCAAATAGAGTGCAAAAACTCTTAGCAAACCAAATCCTAGCCTTCCAAGGCTTGGATCAAACTTTCACAAACAAAGAAAAAGGGAATTAGTACCCTGGTGTCGAGACAAGGAAAATAAGCTTAAACATGTTTTTAAGCTAAAACTAAACTTTCAAACCTCTTTATATCTTAATCTAATATGGAAATCAAACTGGACAAAGAAAACTTACCTAGTTGCTTTGACTTTTAGAGGTCAAACAATGTTAACCCAAACACCCCTTAAAATGATGACATAATTAAAAAGAGCTTGAAAATAAATTCTAGCTTATAAAACTTTGATACCAGATAATACTTAGCTTAAAACAAGCTTAACAAACATGATTAAACAACTGAATAAGCCTCTACTAGCTCTGGATTATTTAAAATAAGCCAGTAAAGGTCCTTGGGAGTCCTTCCGTATTTGACTCCCCTTCCATAAGCTTATAATCCAATAAGTTTAAGGTATTTAATTGATTTATTAGGTATAAGTATGATTAAGGTAGAATTAAACTCAATTACTAGCTTAGAGACTAGTAAGAGCTTATATGAGCTTATTAGATCAATAGCTTAACATTTGAGAAGAATTGAAAACTTATGAGTGAAAAATAAAAGTGCTTATGACAGATTATTTAAGGGCAAAACTAGATTTTCATTAAAATAAAACTTGATTACATTATCAAAAGAAAGTTACAACTGAATTTTAAAGGAAATTACAATAAGCTAATTTAAGCTAAAATCTACTAAGCTACTAACTAAAAAAACTCCCCTGAATGTGTGCGAAGTGTGAGTATTTATAGGCCCAAGCTGAAACTTCTAGTCTTCCCTTGCTCTACACGCTCCAATCAATCATATCCGTACAAAATCCTAATCATTGGAGGATTGATTATGGCCATTGGATCACTAAATATCTCACACGGATTGCCAGCGTGGCAATCTGTGATTGAGACACTTGTGTTTCTTTTGAGTGTATATCCAATGTAAAATCCCATCATCTCTTGTGCTTTTCCTCCATTTCACGTGTGCTTCCTTGATGAGAATGGTTAATGAAAAGCTTGAGTGACTAATTTAACCCTGCCATTGTGTTGTAGACCTTATGAATTGACCAATGCACCCTTTAATTTGCATTTTCCCTTTGATTTGACCATAGGTAAATGAGGTAGGGGACGATGAATAGTAACACCCTTTAGCGCCCTTTTCATAACTGAAACGGGTAAAAACATTTTAAACTTTGGGGTAGTTGTACTTTCAGTCCCTGTGGTTTTTATTTAAAGGTGTAATGTAAAAAGGACTTTCGGAATTGGCAGTAATGGCCCTTGTGGTTTTATAAAAGGAAATGGGCTAGGGTAATGGGCTTTTAACTTGGGCCTTTGGATCCGGGTATGGTATTTATGGGGAATAAGGCCCATTAAGCCTTAGGGACCAATATGGTAACTTTCTGAAACTTGGAGGGTTGATTTGAAACATTTTGAGTTTTTATCTTTTATGGGTTGACTTCTGTTGACCAAGGTTGACTGGAGGTTGACCATAGCTTTGACTTTTTGACTTTGGCTTTTGGCTCTTGCACACTTTTCCGTTCTCGTGTCCGTGTTTGCCCATTTTTGACGGTTTTCTTGTGATTTTTAATTTATCCATACCTGCACACACAAAACACAAAAACAAGTATATTTTTGCCATTTTTAGTTTGTTTTGGGTTTAATTGGGTTATTTTAGGTATAAACGGATATGTGTATTTTTACACTTATCAAAATTCCCCAAACTAAACCTTTGAAAAGTAGCAAAGATTTTTGTTGAGAGAGCTAGGAGATCACAAGTTATAAAACACTCGAATTCCCATTTTCGAAGATTTTTTTTAATTTTTTATTGATTTTTCTTGATAGACTATCTAACTACAACTTATTTTTGTGTCGACATAATGTATTGTTTTCATTACCTCATTGGTAACTTTAAGGATCATAGAACAAAAAACACAATTAAGTGTCTAAAAGATAACTTCATCATCCCCGATTTTTCACTTTTCCCATACTAAGCTTAAAAATAAGATCACCGTCAATTACAAGTCATGACACTAACACTACTCATAAATACTACTTGTGTACTTACTTTTCCTCCCGTAAATCTTACTTTTGTATCTCAAGATTTTACTTAAGTCATATACCCGAAGGTTCTTTAAGACTTGTGTTTCGATACTTATTAATTCCAAAAATAAAGCGTAACGGTTAAGAACGCAATAATTAGCTCCTAGCCCTTTTCAAAAGATCAAATGTCATCAAGATTAAAGTCCACATCGAGGCAACCAAAATTTAGCTTTTATTAGGCTACTTAAGCAAGGCACTATTCATGTCATATACCCTAAGGCTCTTCAAGACATGAATGGGCCAATCTTATTTGTACCATATACCCTTAGGCTCTTTAAGGCACAAAATAAGACAAAAATTAAGCAATATTATTAAACCTCAGTCCTTTAGAAGGCTACAACATCGGCCACGCCTCCGACAAGATGAAGTAATCTGGCAGAGATACTTATTTATTATTTTTGCATTTTTAAGCCAAATTAAGTATTCCTGATGTGTACTCATCCTAATCACAAAGGAACTAAAGAAAACTTCTATTAGCTAATTATTAACTAAAAAAAAACCCCGCATAACTCTATTTATTAAACATTCATATAAAGGTGAAACAAGCTAATGGGAGAAAAAGCCACAATTAACACTTATGAGCTTGAAAGAAAACCAACTATTCTACGTTTAATGTTATGACTTATAAATAACACTATCATTTCTTGTTCTTTGCAAAAGAAATTCGCAAATACTTAGCTTATATAAAATCTAACTCGGCATATTTAAAATCTACTTGAGAATAGCACAAGTCTTCATTTACTAATGATTTCAAGTCTAGCATGTTTAAAGTCTACTAGCACAAACTATCATCATTAATTGTTAAGGGAGAAAGCTAGAACTCTACACGTACGATCGGGTCAAAAATTACTTCTTATTCTTACCAACGGAAAACCTACATTCGTGTCTTAACACTTATATATATATATATATTTATTTTTATTTATTTATTTATTTTTTTTATTATTATTTTTTTTGAAACTGAAATTTTAAATTTTTTGCTATTTTTGTGGGAAAACAGGTACGTGAGAACAAAACAATAAGCAAGCAACATTAAATCGATAGATTCCCTTCCCCAAACCATTTGATGGACATGAAAGTCCGTGCTTATTATGCTGCAAGGGGTGAGCTGAGAATAGAGGAGGATGGAACAGTAATCTAAAGGGATAATTGTGGACAGCAACCGACAGTTTAAGAGGCATAAATACTAGTGGGAATATGTGGCCAGTGCTTATACGGCTGTGAACAATGAAAAGAAAGGTTACTGCTTGGGGTCCTTACCCTACTGCAATAAGTGCAGGATGCTCCTTGAAAGGGTTGTGTACTATGAGGTGGGGAACATGTAGAAGATTGGAATCAGACTATAGAGGATTTGTAGGGCTGTATTGCTCCAAACAATCAGAGGGACTCTAGTTGGGAATCAAACAGGGTATTATTTGTTTATGAGTATTATGGTAAGACACTCAGGAACCATTTCCAGGAAGGATTGTTCCTAAGATGAGAAATCAGAACTGTGGAAAACCAGACAAGAACATGAATGGAAACAAGAACTGGAAACCAGATGAAGGTAACGAACTACTACCGCAAGAGTTATGCATTGGTGGAGGAGGAACTACCTGATTTCCAACGTTGTCTCGAGTACGTTTCTTCTCAATAACTGTTATGCTTTATGTTATTTGATTCCGGTACCGATAGAAGTTTTGTAGTCAACTACCTTTAGCGCTTTGCTTGATGTTTACCTAACGCTTTAGACACGAGTTCTGACATGATACTTGCCGAGGTAGAGTTTCAAGGAAACAAATATTGTTCTTAGAGGTGCACGTTAGGGTTATTAGTCATCCGTTTTGACATAGAATAATGCACGTAGAGTTGATAGTTTGACGTCATTATTGGTATGGACGGTTGCGAATTCATCGCGTTAATCGTTTACTGATGAGAAGGGTTGGTTGTATACTTTATGGAAATGAGGTGTTGATAATTCGAGGAGTAGTTAGCGACAGGGAAGTATGGTTGTATATCACTATCGTGTACGAAGACCAAAAGTATATTTGAGAAAGGATGTCAAGTTTATCTGGCACAAGTTACGTCCAAGAAGCTGAGGGTAAGTGGAAGAGAAGCGGGAATTGAGGTAGTTCCAATCGTACGGGAGTTTCCAGAAGTCTTTCTAGAAGAATTGCCTGGGTTACCGCCTACTCGACAAGTTGAATTTCAAATCGACTTAGTCCCTGGTGCTGCACCTGTAGCACGAGCACCGTATCGATTGAACAAGCCGAAAGCAAGAGTGTTCTACTTGTTGCAAGACTTTTGAAGAGGATGTATAAGGTCCGAGTCCTCACCTTGGGAGCACCGGTTTTTGTTTGTCAAGAAGAAGATGGTTCTTTTCGGATGTGTTCGACTATCTGGACTAGATAACAAAGCTTACTGTGAAGAATCCGATACCTACTTGGAGAATCGACGATTTGTTTGTTTCAATTTCAAGGGATCAAAGTATACTCTAAGATTCGACCTGAGATTCTGGTGATCATCTCACTAAGAGTTCGCGAGGAATGAAGACATTTCAAAAGGACAGCATTAGGACTCGCTAATGGTACTACGAGTTCCAAGTAATGCGTTTTTGGTTTGATATGCACCAGCAGTTTTGATGGACTGATGAATAGGGTGTGCAAACAATATATATATATATATATATATATTGTACAAAAATACCATCTAGTGTAAATAGGCAATTTAATCTCATCTATTGGATAAGATGAAGATGTAAGGTGGGAATGAGTCCTTTGATATTTACAAAAAGTTTAGTATCTAAATGAACTTAAATCGTGAACTAATTAGCAATTACATATTTGAGAGACTAAAATCTGTACCTAATTAATATCGCTAGGAACTCATGCCAATTTATTGGATACACTCTTATGTTTAATAATAATTGATTGGCAACTAATAATGAAAGTCTCCTTTTGATGATATAGTTACCTTCGCTAGTCGGCAACATAATTTGTAATGTAAGACGGCCAAATTATATAATGTCTGACAGGTGTTGGAATATGACACATTAAAGGGTTTATGACTTGTAAGTTGCAGGAATTCTAACATGTAATTGTTTTTTACAATGATGAAAATATAAGCAAGTTGAACTTTTTGTATTTATGCATATAGTTTAGAGTAGAAGTATCCAGGGACGGAGCTAGGACTAAATGTGACTGGGTGCACAATTTTTTTTGAACCGTAATATAATAGAGTTAAAAAGTGAATTAAAACGAATACTTCATTAAGACTAAAAACAGATTTCGATGGATCGGGTGCATTTAAGATGTATTTGGGAAAACTCAATGTTTTTTTCAAAACTTAACACTATATCAAAAAAATCCATAGGTGTCCAGGGCACCCACGGGACACCCTCCGTCCCTGGAAGTATCAACGAGATATCATCGAGAGAGAGAAAATGCATGATGTGAGAGAGAAAATAAGAGCTAGCAAATTTCCGGTGAGAGAGTGGTTTGAGAAATACAAATCGAGAGATAGTAAGATTAAGAGACATAAAGGAAACATAGAGGAATCCAATGGTAAGTGAATAGGAGCCAACTATACCAGTAGAAAATGTAACTCGGCGATAACGTTTATGTTTTTCAATTTTTGGGGATGGGGAATCTATAGATAGGGATGGAACCAGGGGGTGTCTCGGGGGGTCCCGGGACACCCACAAAATTTTGCGGCGTAATGTTAATTTTTGTAAAAAACCTCGAATTTTCTTAAGTGCACCTGATCTCAAAAATTTGTGTTCCTCGTTTCGTATAATTTTTCGCAAATGCACCCGGTCTAATTGTGTCCTGATTCCGTCCCTATCTATGGATCGATGTTGTTCAATACATACGAAACGATGTTCGATATGTATGTGTTACAAAAACGACTTCGCTATGCACAACGACAGGGTTTTGTTCGTTTCCAGCTAGTTGAGGACGTGAATGTATATGGGAATGGGAGAAAAGTAGGAGAGATTTTTTAAGGTGTGCATAGATTTTGATCGGAGAAACCCTGGAGGTAGTGAAAAGGTGTTCAATAGAGAGGGGGACAATAGAAACCACGTGAGGACAGGGAACAACTGGAGAAAGAGATTGGTCATAATATTATGTGGATGTGGTTGATAGGGGCAAAAGGGATAGGAACAAAATGGATATGGGAATGGGAGAAAAGTAAGGAAGAGCACAAGAAGCAAGAAGTGAAGATAGTTTCAAAGGTGGGAGAGAAGGACGTTAGAAGGATCAAGGTAAATGATGAGGAGATTAACACGACATTGTTCAACAAATGTTTAATTGGGGAAGTAAAAAGTATCTGTTACCTTATGAAACTTCCTGATAGTGAGCAAGGATTACACAAGGTCGATGCTGGAGGGTTTAGAGACCATGATGATCTTTAATACACAATAGTTTGTGTAATATTGAACATGGTCTAAGGAGGTGGGTGCACAAGTCACGACGATGAAACAAGTTTTACACCATACCAGGGAGACTAACATGGATAAACATTATCGGGCTACCTGTTACATGTTGTACAAAACGAGTTTTATGAAGATCGCGACTTTGCACGGAGGGATTATAGGAACAAGTAACTGTGGTATGGAAGGTAATCAAAGTATTATAATTTCCAAAGTACAGCTACACATGTGGAACAAAGGTTTAATAAATGAATACGTAATAAATGAATCCTTGATCATAAAGGTTCTTTTCTAGTGGAACAAGTAACTGCGATGTGTTTAAGTTGTTTGGGATTGTCCTGTTTATGGTGGATGTTCTTTTAAGTGGAGGTGTATCATGTGCTATTGGTGGTGTTGTAGTGTGTTCAGGTGATGGAGATGGAGGTGTGTTGTTTGATTGTGCAGTTGGGATTGATACTGGTGTAATTAGTGTTCATGGAGTTGATGTTGGTGTAGTTGTGGGAGTGTTTGGTGTAAGGGTGTCCTATGATGTAGGATTTGTAGGTTGAGGTGTGGTTGATGGTGATATATTAGGTGTTAGATTAGGTTTAGTTTGTGATGTGTATGGTGGATGGATGGGTGGAGATTCTAAAGGTGATTGGAAGAGGGTGTCTTTAAGTGTGGACTATGTAGTATGAAATGGAAAAACTTTCATCAAATATAACATTTCTACTTGCGATGGTCTTTTGAGTGGTGATGTATAAGTTAGCCGTTTCCGTGTAGCAATTTGAATTTTTAAATGTTTCGTTTAGCTTTACCGTTTAACCGGGAAGTTGTTTCGTTATTATCTGAACCGGGACACCAAATGTTGTAGTATTTTCGCAATATCCGCGTTTTTATGTCTTTAAGCAATATTTAAAGTTTTGTAATTTTTCGTGTTACCGTTACTCGTTTCGTATCTTACGTGCTTCGTATTTAATTTAAACTTATACATGATCATGCATAGCCTTGGAAATTAATTCACCAACTAGCATTATGATCCTAGAAAGTGGGAAAAATATTTTTGGTCCCCTCCTTGGCTATACATAACCGGTTGCAACATATATTCATACATAGGATCCATAATTTGAAAATCAAATACCTAGACATGTAAGCATGAAAAATGGAAAGGACATGTACACACAAGTATCCTATAGGGTGATCAAATTGGTCCCCTTTGCCTTGTCCCCTCCCACCTCACGGCACACACTAGTGTGTGTGTGTGTGTGTGTGTGTGTGATTTTTGTTATATATGCATACACACTTAACCTCATTCTCATTTTCATACACACACACATTTTGCATTAGTCTTTCTTTCTTTCTTTTTCTCTCTTGTTTCCGAACTAAAACACCCACCCAAATCACTTCATCTTTGATCTTTGATCATCCACTTGAAGATATATTGTTAGTGTTGATTGTTAGTTCATCCGGGTAATTTGTAAAACAATGTTTGGGTTGTTCTTTGATTCTAATCTACCTTTCGTCGTGTTTCTTTGTAAGTCATCTTTATTTTTCATAAATAAGTTGTACTTTTGCATTCGTATGATCATCCCGAACAAGGTGTACAAAGCGGATCGTTGTAAAAACCATTATCTATTTTTCTATAAAACTACAAGTCTCAAAGTTAATATTTTTGTTTATAAATAAAAGAAAATAAAAAGTAGTTGTACTTTTGAATCTAAAAGTTTATTGTGATTATGTTGATATATATATTGCTATTAAGTAGATGTTGGATTTGTTGTAAGCATAAGTTGAATGTCGAAAAGGTTTAAGTTTAGAACGGACTTGTTGCAATATTTGAGGTGTTGTCGAAAATATATCGGATATACTTGCGAGTCAATAAAAGATGTACTTTGTAAAATAGATTGTTTCACGAGTCGAGATTTATAAAAATGGAAAGTCTATATTTTTAGAAAGGTCATGCCGAAATTTCGTAAAACTTTATAAAAGCGTCGAAAATAAATTTTTATTATCAAACTTATGATAAAATGTAGAAAAACGTAAGTATCGGGTTTAGGTCAACATTTTTAGTTATCGAGTCAACGTTGATGTGTTGGGACGCTAAAAGACGAAATACACTAAAAGACGAAAGATACAAAAAGACGAAATACACTAAAAGACGAAATTTACTAAAAGACGAAATACACTAAAACACGAAATCTTTTCTAAAATGTTTTAAAGTGTCGAGACTTGTCAAAACTTATAACTTTTGAAAGAACGTTTTAAAAAGGGATACGCCATGTCTACTTGTGCTTGGATGATCAGTTCTTGCGTTAAGCGTTATTCGTTGTACATCGTTC
>BQNB010040495.1:0-47365 GCA_026074375.1 Tanacetum coccineum
AAATTTATGGGTTATGACGGTTTAAGTCCCTTTACTTTTTGAGGGTCCTTGATAAAAAAAGAAATGAAGTTCAAAGAGTTTGAGCGTGAGTGACGAACATTTTTCGTGATTAAACCTAATGACAAACAAGTTCGTCACTGACCTGTTTCTTATGATGAAAATTAAGTGACGGGTTTTTCTCGTCACTATAAGGCCTCAATAGTGACAAAAATTAAACATCGTCACTAAATTTTTGTCATTAAAGCCCATTTTTTTTGTAGTGCAAGCACTGGTTGATGATTACAAGAACAGGCACTTGGTTGAAACATACGTTTACATCGACCACTTTCAAATTTCCTATGTTGACCCAACAATGTATCCACGGTTCCAAAACTATAGTTTTGTGCGTAATGATTGGGTCATTACGTTTAATCCAGAGACTGTCGTGACTGAACTCTTGTTTGCTGAGGAAGCCGGCTTTAGAGCAAAAGCGTGGATGGTTTCTATTAGGGCTCTTGTCGGTGATAGAAGCCAACGGAAAATGTTAATCGGTACATATAATTTACATAAGAATAATACTTACATTGACCATAACTATTTTTGCGTATTCCTAATCAACGTAATATTTATTTATTTATTTGTAGACACTATTGCAAGAGTCACTAGCGGGGGGCTGAAAAAACATGCTGGTTATACCACGTGTGAACTTTGGTTGAGAGATCTCACGTAAGTGTGTCTATCAACAAATGAGTGTCATTTATTATTTTATTTATTTTCCCAAACTCACAATTATTGACTTATGATAGAGGTGCGAAAATTAAGTTGGTTGCATATCATACGTTGCATGAAGGCCCGATGCCGCTCGCAGGGTTATAAGAGAACAAGGAACCATATACATCACCCATGTTAAGCTTGTTCACACTGCAACAGTGAATATATTGGTTGACACGGAGCTATCACGTGCTGAGTTTAACCCGGTTATGCGAGAAGCGGATTTGCTGAAGAAGATGCGGATATCATAGATCTCACTTCAGTTCAAGTTATTTTCTTACGTCACCTGAGCATTTGAACATTTGTGCCTTTTTTGTTTTCATTACTTTTATCTTGTGCTGTTTCTATGAATAGTTGCTTTATTCATAAATTAAACGTATACTTGGTTAGTTTTTGAGTTCTTGGAATAATAGCTGGTCAAATCAGAAGGATTTTCTCTTTTCATGACTTTGCCGTTCTACTATTTCTATGAATGCTTTATACTTTCCGCCCGTCTATCTAACATAAAATTCCCACTTCTAACCTCTTTTAACCTCTTACCTCTGCAGGCAGGCAGAGGTTTTTTGTTTATTTTTTCGCAGAGAAAAATGATAAAAAGGTCTTCTAAGCTCTTTAAAAATTCAGACATAATTTATCACTTCTTACCTTTTCTTCCCTCTTTTTCTCACTTCTTTCTACAATAATTAAATAATTCATACTTTTTCTGGGTTTATACGTTTTTAACTGTCTTTATTTTTTTTTGTACGTTTTTTTACGTTTTCATCCATTTTAATCCGTTTTCTACGTTTTTTTTCGTTTTTCTACGATATATAATATTTTTTTACGTTTTCATCAGTTATTTTACGTTTTTGTCAGTTTTTTACGTTTTCGTCAGTATTTTTACGTTTTCGTCTGTTTTTTTACGTTTTCGTCAGTATTTTTACGTTTTCGTCATTTTTTTACGTTTTCGTATGTTTTTTACTTTTTCGTCAGTTTTTTACGATTTCGACTCTTTATTTACGATTTTCATCAATTAATCTTAACGTTTTCCGTCAGCTTATTACGTTTTCGTCAGTTTTTTTACAGTTTTCGTCGTTCCGTTTTTTTATATTTACGTTATCAGCAAGTTTTTTTTACGTTGTTCGTCAGTTTTTTTTTTTTACATTCGTCCGTTTTTTTTTACGGTTCGTTCTGTTTTTTTTTTTTAACGTTCTCGTCTCCTTTTTTACGTTGTCCCGTCTAATTTTTTAACGTCTTTTGTCAGTATTTTTTCGTTTTTCGTCTGGTTTTTTTTATTACATTTTCCTCCGTTTTTCAAGTTTTCGTCCGCAAAAGTACGACAACGTAAAAAACAGACTAAAACGTAAAATAAGGACGAAAAGGTAAAATAACTGACGAAAACGTAAAAAGATGACGAAAACGTAAAAAACGTATAAAAACTAACGAAAATCTCTATCTCTAAAAACCATCAAGCCCGATCGAAACAGTAAAAAAAACAAAATCTACGAAAACGTATAATTACTGACGAATAACTTAAAAAAACAAACGACAACGGGTAAGAAGGGAAGAAGAGCAGATACAAAACGTAAACAACGGTGACGCAAACATAGAGAAAGACGCGTGGACAGAGAGAGACGTAAAAGAGGAAACTAAGAGTAAAAGAGTAAAAGCGGAGAGAGCGGAAGAGTCAGCGAGTGGTGAAAACAGGTATCACGAAAGTCTCGAACTAAGCGTGGTATGAAAAAAGGTTTCGTGTCACAGGTAACAAATGCTTAGACGTCAAGTTTTTTATTTAGTAATATCTACAACATCATAACGCAACTTAAAAAACTGACGTAAAATTTTATATGCACAAATCACGAATACAATCTGAGAAAAGATAAAGAAAAAGAAAAGAATGAAATAAGTACTATCAAGAGAAATAAAAAACAATTGGTCTTCTTCTTTGCAGATGAAGACTTAGGCGAGTGCGCGCGCGAATCTTCTTCTGCAGACATGGTTTGCAGATGAAGAGGTAAAACCTCTGAAAAAACAAACGAAACCTAACTAACCATGAAGTAAATTAACATATCAATTTGACACCGGAACAACCATGCGTTTTCATGCGAATTTCTGGAACATTAACAAGTAACTATCAAATAACTTGTGCGACTTTCTGGGACATTAAAAAGTTACCAATTGATACATAGTTGGACCTGATGATTCATAATCAAATATTGTTGTGTGTGATTTTTTGGAAGTACAACATGTATTAATGAATGCGTTTTATATTAATGAATGCCTTTTATTTTAACATCATAAACGGTATCATCCATAAAATAACATGGTTCCCAATTTTATAGTACAACATGTATTTTTCATAATAATATGCTCGGTATTTCTAAAACATCATTATTTATATCTTGCTTGGAATACTTTTCCACCAGCTGTCCATATAGTCTAGCTTCACTTGTATGTTACGCCTTGCTGAACGGTTTGGCTCAAAGGCTTTGAATATGAGACCATTGAATTAATACCCTTTTTGTAGTTTACAAACACGATGATTGGAGTTAAACATTCTAGCACCAATAATTCGACCACAATTGAATTAAACAGAGGTATTATTCATTTCTGCTTATAATGTTGATGAATGATTTATTTAAAATTTAATATGTAATGATACTTTCGTTTCATTTAATTTTATGCTAGATAAACGCAAAGGGTTATCTAACAAAGATCTTCGGGCAATGCAAACGAGAAAAAAAGGAAAGACAAACTCTGCCTACTTTGAAGGAAGTTCAACTCATGTAAATGTCGCTCATAATAGGGTACCGTTCGGAGCATGGCACAATATGCTAAATACTAACAATACTAACAGTGCTCCAAATAGCCTGCCATTACAAACAACATCGCCTCAAAACCTGTCAACAAAGAAAGAAAATATAACACCATTACAAACACCACGTTCCTATGGTTCAACATCTCTATGCAGCAATGTAAGTGTAGACCCAGCTATTCAAAAAAAAAATACAATAGGCTTTATTACCAACGTTGTAAAGAAAAGAAAAAAGCCCAAACAAATGCTAACATGCAAGCACAAACATCGATAGGAGCTACACAATATCTTTCGGGCTTGACGCGTGAAAAAAACATAGGTAAATTTTTGTACGTATTATTATGTCATTTACGGAATTTTCTGTCATCTTACTAACACACGTTTAAAATTGCAAACCAGATGGTCTACATGATAGTAACATATTGTTGCCCCTTTTTGATCAAGAAGACAATCAAACTACGGATGGTAATCCTCATTACAGAAATTTTGTGTTGCTCTTTTTTGCATGTATTTACTTTATACATGTATACCTATGTAAAACACAATGTTGTTGTAGATCAAAAAAAGAGAGAAAACAATAGGCTTTATTACCAACGTTGTAAAAAAAGAAAAAAGCCCAAACAAATGCTAACATGCAAGCACAAACACCGGTAGGAGCTACACAATATCTTTCAGGCTTGATGCGTGAAACAAACATATGTAAATTTTTGTACGTATTATTATGTTCTTTACGGAATTTTTTGTCATCTTACTAACACACGTTTAAAATTGCAAACCAGATGGTCGACATGATAGTAACATATTGTTGCCCCTTTTTGATCAAGAAGACAATCAAACTATAGATGGTAAGCCTCATTACAGAAATTTGTTGTTGCTCTTTATTGCATGCATTTACTTTATACATGTATACCTATGTAAAACACATATGTTGTTGTAGATCCAACCATCCAAAAAAGAGAGAATAAAATAGGCTTTATTACCAACGACATAAAGAGAAGAACACAGGAGGCGAAAATACTAACATGAAAGCACGAACAATTAAAGGAACTTCACAAACTGTATCAGCCTTTACTCGTTAAACCAACATAGGTACCAAAAAATTGTAGGCTTATGTTATTTATTCAGGAATTTAGTGTCATATTACTAACACACGTTCTAAATTGTCAAACCAGATGTCCACCATGGTAGTAACATATTCTTGCCCCCATTTGATCAACAATACAATCAAACTATGGATGGTAGTAACATATTGTTGCCCCTATTTGCTTATGTTATTTTTACGGATTTTTTTGCCATATTACCAATAAACGTTTTAAATTGCAAACCAGATGATCGAACTGTCAATAATCTATTGTTGACTCTATTTGATCAAGACTTGAATCAAACTATGACAGGTAAGGTTCATTATACAATATGGTTTTTTGCTCTTTCCTCCATGTATTTATAACAAATAATATGTTGGCACCGAGGATGGAGAAGACTCAACCATTAAAAAAATAGAAAATACAACAAAAGTTATTACGAACGCCGTAAAGAACATAATAACTTTCAAGGCGATTCGTACGATTTTGTGTACAATGGGCTTCCTAAAGAGCATAGTTTATTAAAGGAGCAGCCACCATGTGTCTATTTTGGAGCAAAGAAAATATAGTATGAATTCCTTACTTTTTGCTGCATGAAGGGAAAAATGACTTTGCAACCCTTAGACATTCCTCCAGAACTATACAACCTATTCATGTCGCAATGTCAGTTAGGAAAAATGTTTAGGAAAAACATACGTGCGTACAACATAAACTTTTCATTTGCATCGATGGGTGTAAATTTGGACAAAAGACACAACAACATAAACTCTGGAGTATATACTTTTCGTGTGCAAGGAGGTATATATCATAACATTGATTAGTTGGTTCCTAAAGACGGAGATCCAAGGTACTTGCAGTTGTACTTTTATGATGCGGAATCTGATTTTGAGCACAGGTTAAAATGGCTTAATCTTGATAGAGAGATTGTCATGATATTATCACATGTTCTGGCACCAAACCCATATGTTCAGAAATTTTGATCACTTGGTAACCTTGGTCCACTTGACAAGTACATGGTCGAATTAACTGCATCAGTTAAGGTCGATCAAAGACTTTACAATCGTCTAACAACGTCTGAGGTAAAAATATGATTCTGACCATCCTATGTCTTATCTAAATATACAACTCGTATATCTAATCTTATACTCTTACCTTAAATATATTATCATGTAGGTCGTTGGTAGTGGGGTGGAAGGTAATGAGAACATCACTACGTACAAGAGAAGTATTGTTGTGTATGGAAGATCTGAATACCCTACACAAATACAACCTTATTTCACTTCCTATGATCATTTGTCTTATCTAATGTTTTTTCCAAACGGTGAGGCTGGATGGCATTCTCAAATACCAAGGGAAGGTGTAGACATAAGAGAACTCGACGATGCTGACGATGACGTCGCGGAAGATGAAGAAGGTACTAAAGTAATCATAATAGGAATATATCACTCCATCTTGTTTAATACCATGTTACAATAGTATCTTATAGTAAATGTATTCCTTACAAAATCTTTGAAACATCACCACATAGGGATTAACACAACAACCGGTAGAAAAACAGTTACTATGCGAGAATATTATTGTTACAAATTCCAGATTCGGCCATATCATAACTTGATCCTGTTTGAAGGGCGATTGTTTCAACAATTCGTGGTAGATACATACATAAAGATCGAGACTTCACGCTTACAATTTTGTGAAAAAAACCAATCCACAATTAGGGCGGACTTATATCAACGTTGATTGTGTTAACGTTGGGGAGGTTCAATCAAAAAGGCTTGGCCAAGTCATTGTCTTGCCTGTGTCTTTCATCGGAGGACCACGTGACATGCGAAAATGATTTTTGGATGCTATAACGTTAGTACAAGATGCTGGGAAACCCGACATCTTTCTTACAATGACTTGCAATCCAAATTGGCCAGAAATTATGGAAAACCTTTATGAAGGATAAACGGCCCAAGATCGACCGGACCTAGTTACAAGAGTTTTTCGTGTAAAATTAGAGTATCTCAAGTACCAACTATTCACAAGGCATATCCTTGGCGTTGTTGCATCGCATATATATTTTATCGAGTTTCAAGAACGAGGTTTACCACATGCACATTTTCTTTTGATTATGAGATCAGCTGACAAACTGGCAAATCCCGATTATTACGACAAAGTTGTTTGCGCTAAAATTCCAGATCTAAATAAGCATCCTGAATTGCATCATCTGGTCCTAAAGCACATGATTCATGGCCCTTGTGGTCACCTAAATACTCAGTGTCCTTGTATGAAGGGTGAGACAAAGAAATGTCATTGGAATTATCCTAGGCAGTTTCAAGAAACAACACAGCAAGGAGATGACTCGTACCCATTGTATAGACGGAGAGACAATGACATTGAGGTAAACCTACGGAACAGCAACTTGGACAATAGATGGGTTGTTCCATATAACCCTAAATTGCTAATGATGTTCAATTTTCACATTAATGTGGAGGTTTGCTCAAGTATAAAATCGGTTAAATATGTCTTCAAGTACGTTTACAAGGGTCATGACAAACAAGTTGTAAACGTTAATAAAGACAGAGAACAAGTCGTTAACAAGATAAAAAGATTCCAAGATGCGCGTTATGTATCACCCCCCGAAGCTATGTGTCGAATTTATGGCTTCCCTCTATCTAATATCAATCCGTCTGTCATGTCATTGCAAGTTCATCTACTAAATCACCAATCTGTTAGGTTCACAAAAGACGAAGAACTAACTGATATTCTTGAGAGAGAAAGAAATAAGAAATCAATGTTGACCGCCTTCTTTGAATTGAACCAAACAGACACATAAGCGAGGCAGTACTTGTATAAAGACATCCCCAAGTACTACACATGGAATAAAAGTACACGCAAGTGGAGCCGTCGAAAAAATGGGCAAATGAGAGGAAGAATGGTTTCCGCTAATCCTGCTGAAGGAGAACGATTCTATTTACGTGTACTGATCTTACATGTTAAAGGGCCTACGGGCTTTGATTATCTTTACACGGTAAATGACGTGTTGTACATTACGTTTTGTAGAGCGGCCCTTGAAAGGGGATTAATAAAGAGTGATGATCATATACATGCCTGTCTACGTGAGTCGTCCACGCACGAGATGCCCGGCTCTCTTAGAAGACTATTCGCGACCCTTTTAATATTTTGTGAGCCAGAAGATGTTTGAAAGTTATGGGATAACCATTATGAATCACTTTCAGAAGACTACAGGTTACATTGTACAAGTGTTGAGCGGGTTCAAAATATGGTTCTAACGGACATATCATTAATTCTACAGTCTATGGGTAAGAGTCTTAGTGATTTTTATCTTCCCAACATTACTGCGAATGTATGTCCATATGCATTTGGATGTCATGAAGCACATGAGGAGTGCTCGATAGTTGTGCAAGAGGAAGATATACTGGCTTGACATTCTCTCAACACTAATCAGAAAAACGTATATGATACCATCATGAGACATGTTGATGCTGACTCTCCAGACATTTTTTTTATTGATGGCCTTGGAGGAACTGGAAAAACGTTCTTGTATAAAGCTTTGCTTGCCATTGTTTGTTTTCGTGGTCATATTGCACTTGCCACCGCTTCGTCAGGGGCCGCGGCAAATGACATGACTGGGGGAAGAACTGCTCACTCGCGATTTAAGATTCCCATTAATCTTACTATGAACTCAATATGCAACATCAAAAAACAAATTGGCCTTGCTAAACTACTTTGTCAAGCCAAGTTGATAATATGGGATGAAGCATCAATGGCTAAAAGACAAGCTGTGGAGGCGGTAGATCGAACTACGCAAGACATTATCGGGGTCAAAGTTTCATTCGGTGGCAAGATAATGGTTTTAGGAGGGGATTTTAGACAAGTTTTATCGGTCATAAGACGTGGAACACGAGCGCAGATTGTAGATTCAAGTCTACGAATGTCACCTCTTTGGCACATAATTCACAAGATCCGGTTAACCATAAATATGAGGGCACGAACAGACCCATGGTTTTCAAACTTCTTATTAAGAGTCAGTGACGGAGTTGAAGAGGACATCGAGGAAGAATACGTATGAATACCAGATGACATGACCATTCCATACACTGACGAGAAAGCCTCAAAGGATGCATTAATCAATGAAATATTTCCTTTGTTTGCCACCAACGTTCATTCATCTCGTGATATAGTTTCAAGAGCAATCTTATCAACTAAAAATGAACACATTGACAGCATTAACGATCTCTTGATTGACAGATTTCCTAGCGACGAGAAGGTTTACTATAGTTTTGATGAAGCGGAAGACGACACGCGCAACTTATATCCCTTAGAATTCTTAAACTCGCTTAATGTGAACGGATTTCCCCCTAATTGCCTACGCTTGAAAATTGGATGCCCAATTATTCTTTTAAGGAATCTTGATTTGGCTAATGGATTATGTAATGTCACGAGGCTTATATGCAAACGCTTTGATCCTAGTGTCATCGATGCTGAAATTGTTGTCGTACAACTGGAGTTAGAGTACTGTTGCCAAGAATTCCTCTTGCTCCATCTAAAAAAGACATGTTCCCTTTCAAACTAAAGAGAACACAATTCCTTATTCGCCTTAGCTTTGCGATGACTATCAATAAAGCTCAGGGGCAAACAATTCCAAATGTGGGTGTCTATATGGCCGACTTAATTTTCTCGCATGGCCAGCTTTATATTGCGTTATCTATAGGGATATCACGTGCAACTACCAAGGTATTAGTGAAACCAGAAAAAGAGTTTGGTCAGGAAGGAGTCTACACCTCAAATGTCGTCTACCAAGAAGTTTTACGCGACGAGTAACGTGCGTTGTTGTAGATTTTATCTTATAATGATGTAATGTTTCGCTTTCAGTAAAAAAAATAATGATTTTATATGTTGTTTGATACATGTTGTGAGTTTATTTCATGTTACGAGTGTTTGCAATTTCATTTTGATCTTTTTACGTCCTATATTGAACACTACACGAAAAATTTACCACAAATATTGTATGTCGTTAATTATCTGTCGCTAGGATTTTCCGCCGCTATGCGGGTACTCGCCTAGTAATCATTAAGGAGTTGGGCAAACATTTACAAACAATGAAATTATGAAGAATAACGTAAGGTTATTAAGTTTGGTACACTAGGTTGATCGCTTCAACTACGAGTTCTTTATTTACTAGTACTTATTTATTTTGATTCTATAAATGACTGTATTACAAAATGTATTGGACTTATTACAAAAAAGCTTCGACGATCATAAAAAACTCCATATAACAAAAGCTTTGTCTAACAGAGCTACCTCAGGCTATCAACTTAGGATCCATGATAACACTGCTACATCAGTTTTTTTTACGATAACTTCATAATAAAATGACTAAAGATAAAAAAACATATATCACTTAAACACAAATACCTCACAAAAATCAATTAAACAAAACTCATACAGACACAAATTAAGATGCTCCGACGACTCGGTTCTATTTACGATGGACTTCTTTTGTAACGCCCCGACCCAAAAGGGTAGAAGTATTACAAATATGGTGTGACATCAAAGGCATACATAATCATAACACAAGCATAAACAGCGGAAGTCTCAAATAAATAACCAAAGGAAAATAAGTCAACATGACTTAAGGTACATAAGTTCTTAAAAGACAGACATATCCAAACGAAATAACCGAAATAACGAAGGTCTCGAAAAGTAACAAATCATATATCAAAACTAAGATCTCTAGGGTAAGTCCACACTCAGCACTCATATCCCGAAAGCAACCCCAGCTCCTAGCTTAGATACCTGCCGCAGGAAAAGAAAATGCGGCTGAGCTTACAAAGCCCAGTGAACAGATATATATAATCGAACGCAAAAGATAACGGAAAAATCAAAGGATACGATACAAGGTACAAAGGATATCACAAGACATGATCAAAGGAATACAAATATAAGGTAAGACAAATCAGAAGTCAATTCATAGTGTAAGGTAAGATGAATTAGAAAATCAAATCAAGTCCAATTACCAAGCCCAAACAAATCATCTCATAGTAACCATGGAGTCGCGAGCTCCAAAATCGTGAAAGACGTGGAATGCACCCAAACATCAGTCACCAAATATACATATATCATAATGTCATAATCCATCGAATACAAAACAAATCTAGGATGCATCCATACGCCCCTTAAACAAATAATAATCTTCATAATGCGCATATAATATCAAATGGGGGACGGCGTGAGAAATCACTCACTCACACATGAGTCATGCCAAAGGTGCATCAATGACACGGCCATGTTACCTTCATGGCTAGGAAACAAATAGTGGCTTGGTTCTCAAACTGAAGGGTTCAAAGCAAAGTCATATCAAAGTTCATTTCAAAGGGATCATAGCAAAGGTTCAATGTCAAAGGTTCAAATATCAAAGGTAGCATAGCAGGGTTCAAATAGAACATAATAACAGATCATATAAGAGAACCAAGATAAAAGGCTCAGAGCAAATGTAGCAAATCACATAAGTAATCAAAGATAGAGAGGAATATGTCATGAGAAACCTTAACGATAAGGTCAGAATATCTGTACCAATAACGGAACGAACGAAGCAACGCATAAATCATAATAATGGTGAGAGGTGTAGGTATTAAGAATATCCGTACCTTATTCCGAAGCAAAGCAATAATCAAAGAAAACACCACAGGAAATCAAAATCACTCCCTCTTGACCGAACCTAAAGAAATGATAAATTCGAATTACAAACCATTCATTTAAGTTATACTTTCTATTTTTAGTAACTTTCCATTTTTAGTAACTTTCTATTTTTAGTAACTTTCCATTTTTAGTAACTTTCCATTTTTAGTAACTTTCCATTTTTAGTAACTTTTCATTTTTAGTAACTTTCCATTTTTAGTAACTTTCCATTTTTAGTAACTTTCCATTTTTAGTAACTTTCCATTTTTAGTAACTTTCCATAATTAGTAACTTTCCATAATTAGTAACTTTCCATAATTAGTAACTTTCCATTTTTAGTAACTTTCCATTTTTAGTAACTTTCCATTTTTAGTAACTTTCCATAATTAGTAACTTATTTAGTATCCTTTTGGTTTATTAATTAATTAAATAATATCTTTAATTATCCATAATTACAAAACAAGCCCTTATAGATTCAATTATGACAAAATCATACTTTATACATTAAATACTAACCAAACCTTCCACTTTTCAGAATTTACAATTTCAGTCCCACACCGACCGTAACCCAAAGGGGGGGGGGGGGGGGAAAAAGGTGAAGTAGTGGAGGAACAACCCAGTTACTATTTAATTAATTAATCTCTAATTAACTTTATTATATGAAAATTAACCATTTAAAATCCAAAATAATATCAATATGACGATTTTATACCCCCCAACGTTATTTTACACACAGAAATAACAATTATAAATAACATGTCTAAATTAGACCCCGATAGTTTCCAGAATTTACAAAACAAGTCCTTATACTTTTAAAATCACAATCGGCTAACAAATAAATCACTAAAACCCTAATTAAATTTTTCCCCAAACATTTCCAAATTTTTATACAATCATTAGAATTAAGAGAACCTGGAAAAATTATTAAAATCTCTAGAACCCTAATTTTTATTTCTTTTTTCTTTTCTCATTTTTTTTCTTTATTTCTTTTTTTCTCTTTTCACTTTTATTTTTTTTTTTATTCTTTTTTTTTTTTTTATACTTTCTTTTTTTCTGTTTTCTTTATTTATTCTATTTTTTCTTACTTTTCTTTTATTTTATTATTTTCTTATTTTATTTTTTTTCTTCCTTTTCCTTTATTCGAAATCGCAAACAAAGAAAAATCCCCAATAATTATTTGAATCCTTCCTAAATTTTTCCAACAATTTATCTGAGTCATATATGATATAAATACCCTTATAAAAATATAAAATCAATTGTACAAATAATTTTTATGCCGATTTCATAATTAACTAAAAATTAGGGTTTCGAACATGTTTTAATTTATAAAATCAATATAACATGCATGAATATTTTATTAATAGAACGAATTAATATGATGAAAAATGAGATACAAAAATACCTTTGATGATTCTTGATGATTTTATGAATTTATGCTATTCGGTTGTGTTATTCCGAACCAAAATAATTCCCCCGATTGAACCAAAGCACTCTACAATCTTTCCAATATTTTTCCCACGATCCTTGATCTCCAAAACACCTTAGAAAATTCGTTCTTGCCCTTGGAAAACTTTGGTGCCGCCTCTTTTGTATTTTTAGGGTTTCGGTGGTTATGGTTTTTTAGGTTTTAACAAATAAGTTGAATAAAAAGAAATACATTAGGTAGTTTGACCGATTATATGGTTGCTTTCTAAATTTGCTAAATCTGATTTGTAACATGCCATATTTATTTTGTAACTATCCATATTTAATTTACTTTAATTTGTAATAAATACATAATTAAATACACTTAATTTCGGCATAAGTTATATATACATAATTATTAATTATTTTTCTTATATATTAAAGTTATTTTAATATATAATAAATTTTTCATAATTTCCCAATTTTATTTTCATATTTCTAACATTTAAATGAAGTTTATTTTAAGCTTGTTATGAATTTTCTTGCGTTAAGGGGTATTTTGGTATTTTACACTTGTTGGAGATTTTTAAGTTTTACCAGGTATGCTTACCATAGAGGAACTGTTTTTGTCCTTGCTCTCTGCTGAAGTTCCTCAGCATCCTTTACATCAGAGGTGGCTCTTTTTACCTGACCTTTCAGCCTTGCAAGCTCCTTTTGAAAAATGTCTTCAGCAGAGTCAAGAGGAGAATCATCAACTTCATCACCAGGAATATCTTTAGGCTCAGCTTCTTGTATGCTGTGTGATGGATAAGAAGGGATAATGATGACTTGTTCATCACTTTCTGAGTCTGAATCAGCATCTTGTGTACCTGCAGGGTTAGTTGAAGCTTCTTGTGTTCCTGCAGATTGGTTAGCTTGAACACGTTTATAGCCTAAAGTATCAGTCAAATAATCGAGGTCAAAATACCATTCATAACCAAGACCCTGTACATTAGGTTTTTCCTCAAGATACCTCAGATTCATAGTCTCTTCTACCCTTTTATTAGGCACATTGTACACCCTGTAGGCTCTATTACTTGCAGAGTATCCAACAATGTAGCCTTCATCAGCCTTGCCATCAAACTTACCCAAATGATCACTTATGTTTAGAATGGTCACATGACACCCAAAGGGTTTAAAATGACTGACTGAAGGAATGTTCCCAGTCAATAAGGCATAGGGTGTCTTATTATGAGGACTAGTTACCAACACTCTATTCAAGACATAACAAGCAGTTCTTACTGCTTCAGTCCAAAACATAGTAGGTAACTTAGAGTCAGCCAACATAGTTCTAGCTGCCTCTATGAGGGTTCTATTTTTCCTCTCAGCAACCCCATTTTGCTGTGGGGTTCTGGCATTACTATAATCCCTCTTTATCCCTTTTGACCCACAGAGTTCAATAATATGAGCATTTTTAAACTCTGTACCATTATCACATCTTATAGCTTTTACCTTTTTGTTCAACTGGTTTTCTACAAGATTAATAAAGTCCTTAAGGATAGGATAGGTCTCATCCTTATGTTCTAAAAAGAAAACCCAACAAAACCTGCTATAGTCATCAGTGATCACAAGGCAGTAATATTTGTGGTCAATGCTTCGAATTGATGTAGGACCAAAGAGGTCCATATGAAGCAATTGCAAAGGCTCAGAAATGGAGCTCACAGCAGTAATGGCCTTATAAGAGGCTTTGTGTTGCTTGCCTTTACAACATGCAACACAGGTATGGTCATTCTTGAAAAGTTTAGGGGGTAGTCCTCTAACTAAGTTACCCTTTACCAATCTGTTCATGTTTTTATAGTTCACATGACCCATCCTCCTATGCCATTTCACAGATTCATCAACTGAGGCTTTTGCCACTAAACAAGCCAAATTACCCCTGGGACTGAGATTATTCAAGTTAATGGTGTAAAGATTATGTTTCCTTGGAACCCTAAGTACCACCATACTTTCATCTGGAAGCATGAAGTCGTTGGAGAGGACAAGACAATCAGTGTCTGTAAAGAGAACTCTATTCTTCTTGTCACAAATCTGAGAGACTGAGAACAAGTTGAATTGTTGAAGTTCCTTCACATAGTAAACATTTTCAAAATCCAACTTAGGAGTCCTGATTGTCCCTTTTCCAGTTATTCGCCCTTCACCACCTCCAAAAGTCACTTTGCCACCTCTAAAAGGTTGAAAGTCATCCAATCTTTCCTTGTTGCCAGTCATACTGCGAGAACAACCACTATCTACTATCCCTTCATCTCCAGCATCTGTATGGAGATTGACCTGTACAAAATTTTACAAAATAACAATTAGTTTCTAAGGGGGACCCAAGCCATTCCTGACTTGGGTCTGCCTTGTGGATCTGAAAATTTAGGCCATGTAGATATGTGAGATCCACCATTGTTCTTGGGTACCCTGTATACTTTATTTCTATATGACTTCCAAGAACAACCTGCTGAGGGCTTAACAGCAGTTGCCCATCCATCCCCATCATACTGCATTTGATTGTAATAAACATGAGGTCCAAATGGTGTGGAGGTCTGAAAATAAGAACTTGTAGGTGTAGGCAAATGGTTCATAGGTCTAGCAGTACTTTGCCACCAACCAGAAGTAACTGAAGAAGAATTTCTTCTACCAGCATGAACTGGAGGAGGCCTATATTGCTTACCAGTAGAAACTGGTTTTGGCCTACCAGTAGAAACTGGTTTTGGCCTACCAGCAGGAACCTGGTTTGGTCTAGCAGCAGGAATAGAAACCTTGCCAGACCTGAGACGTACTGCTTGTGGGACAAATTGATTTGTCTGAGTGACCCTAGTAGCATTGTCCCAAATTGGTTCCCTTTGAGGATATCCCACACCATCAAAATCATTAGCATATTGTGTCTCATAATAATTACAATCCTTAATGAGATGAAGATAACTACCACATACAAAACAAGACTTTGAAGCAGAAGAATTATTTTTCCTAAAATGACTTGCCTTTTTATTAAAATAACCATTCTTATTACAAGAAGTCCTAGAAGTGTTTTCATTCTTATCAGAACTATTACAAGAGAAACTAGGTAAATCCTGAACAATAATGGGTTCTTGGATAGGTGTCCCAACATTGGACTCAATCTCAGCTTCACTCTCAGATGTGGATACACTGGAAGTTGATGCACAGGAGGTAGAATCCTTTGACTTGGGCTCTGAAGATTTGACACTAGAATCACTGGAGGCAAAGTCATTTATGTTGACCTCTGAAGACTTGTCACTGTTATCACAAGAGACAAAGTCATTAGACATAGAATTAGAGTCACCAGAGGTTGAGGACTTTGTACCATAAGACATTTGTGATTCATCCAAGTCAATGTGATCTGATAGAGGAGTGTAGTCTCCAGAAAGAGGTGGAGGCACAGCTTTCATACTATCAGCTTTGGCAAACCTTATTAAAAGAGGTTACCTTCCACCCATCTTTAGAGTTTGTGGTTAAATTACACTAAATGCACGAGTCATCCCATCCTAACTCATTTCCCTTATATAGTTATAGATCCCAAAACACTTTTATTCTAAAAGCATGGAACTATCAATTAATTGAATAAGTTTTTGGTAGAGGTTCTCTACTTTTCGTATTTTGTAGCTAGTGTTATCAAAGTTTTGTCTGTAATTTCTTCTTTAACGGGTCTCAGCAATAGCATTTATTCTTTCAGAATGTTTTAGCAGATTAGTTGTATTTTCTAGTTCAATAGACAACACCCTAATCTTGTCTTCAAGTGTCAACTGATTTTTCTGAAGAACTCTCTTTTGTTTTTCCAAAGTTTTAAGTGAGTTCTTATAAGCTTGAACTTGTATAAAATATTCACTATTTTGTTCATTAAGTTCATTATGCTGCTTTTGAAGTTCATTATACTTATTGTCACAACCAAAAGGGCAGTTATGTACCTCAAAAGTGACACCCATGAGAGCAAATTCTCCAGCATCACCTGCAGTACTGGCTTCCTTTGTATCAGCTCCAGTGATCAAGTTGTATATCTTGGCAGCACCTTCTTCAATTGCATCCTTAGTATCACAACCAACAATCATACCAAACTCTTTAGAAGCAATAACTCCATCACTCTGACCATCATGCTCTGTCCAATCAACCAATGTATCAACAGTGATCAAGGCTTTGGAATCTTCTTCCTTCTTTCCAATCTCCTGAATCTTGAATGAGGAATATCTCTGCTTGTCATTTCCTCCCTTTGCCCTGCATTCTCTAGCAAAGTGGCCTCTTTGAAGACACTTGTAACATCTGACCTTCTTCTTGTTGAACCTAGCAGATTCCTTCTTATCAAAATCAATCTTCCTTCCAGCTTTCTGCTCAAACTTATGTACTCTAACAGATGGCATAGCCATTTGCCATTTCAAGTCCATCTCCTCCAGATCCATTTTTTCTATCTGTTCAAAATCTTCATAAGCCAGTTGTTGTTCTGGCTCAGTATCAGCAACAAAGGATTGAAGAACATCTTCAATTACATTACTAGATCTGTGAAACCCAGTCTTAGAGTTTGATGGAGCAGTGTAAGTAGATGAAGAATAGCTTGGACTATCTGCATATGACATCTTTTTGCTAGCACTGGTGGTACTAACAAATGCAGAATGGCTTGGACCTGCAGATTGGCTTAAGGAAAAAGTAGAGTATCCTTTGATATCTACCTCAAGAGTCTTTAACTTGTAGTACAAATCATCAAAAGAAAGAAGTTCAAGTCAACCTTTAGTTTTCAAGGTTAAAGCTACCTGAGACCATGATGAAGGCAAAGCTCTTTAGTACTTGAGATTACTATCTTTCATCCTTGGCTTGGCCTTGAGTTGGTTAAGCTGACTTAGAATCTTCTGCATTTCTGTTCATACCCATTGTGCAATCCTCTATTCACTAATTCTGAAAGTATGAACATTTGTGCTACGCATGACTTTCTCAGCTTCTTGGATTCGCTTTCACCAAACCTAGTCTTTGACTGCCTTCCTACATCCTGGCATCATCCACTAATGGGAAATCCAGCCACTTATTCTCAGGAATAGACTAAAGCAAGGTAGTTCTTGCCTTTGATTCCCTCTGAACAGCAATGTGTTCATCTGCAGTCATTGGGGGAAGAATAATGACCCTTCCATCATGATCTCTTCCAGTCCTTTTCAAGCTATTGCCATTTTGAATCACCTTCCAGATATTCAAATCATTGTTTGTGATCCAGTATTCCATCTTCATAGCCCAGACCTCATACTCATCCTTCTTCAAATAAGGAAACTTTGCATTGTTGTTTGAGACAGTGGTAATGATTTACGGTTGAATGTTTTGTTGTTGTTGAGGAAGGTGGGCCTTCTTTTTTCCTTTTCTTTTTTTTTTTTTTTTTTTTCACTATGAACACTAGCATCATCGCTTTCATTGTCAGATCCTACCATTTTAAAGGTGTAGAGAGGTGTTTGGTTGTGAGGTTTATAAGGATCTTAGATCTAAGAATATTCTTCTTATGAGAGACTCTCAATAAGCTCTGATACCACTTGTAGGATCCCACTCTAGATAGATCTTTACTGCCTGTTAAGGATGGTAAATAGCCTATGTAATCACAAGCTAAACACAAGAGACTCTTGCTTAGAAAAGCTAATGTCTACGCGGAATATAGACACAACTAATAAGAAGAACAGGACTGATAAAAACTAAAAGATCCTTCTATGGATTTCTATTAACATACAAGGAGAATTGTGTTTTCTGGATCTGTACATTTTTCTAAGCCGTGGGTTCTTTTTATAGTGGTGAAACCCTAATCGGCATCTCCTAAAATCACGTGAGAATAATATGCATGACTCTTCCTAATTTAGCTCATGCATATCCTTGTCTCTAACTAACTAAAACTTATCCTGGAATAACTATTTGACTCTACCAGGACTAAGTACTCTACCAGTAGGAACTAGACTTAGCCTACCAGGACTAACTATGATAATAACCTTACCAGCAGAAACTACATACCTGCCAGTAGGAACTACTACTCTACCAGTAGGAACTACATACCTACTAGCAGAAACTAAGTATTACAATTATTCCTAACATAAGCAAGTAAGCAGGTAGTGTGTATGCACATGAAAAAGTTTGATGTGATGCAACGTTTATAAAAATGGTTATAGTCTAGGTAAAATATGCAACCTAGTTCTCTATAACCTGGCTCTGATACCAATCTGTAATACCCCCAAAATAGGTTGCAGCGGAAATATGTCCGGGAGTGTTACTTCATAATACAACAACACAAGATACGAGAGAACGACCTCTACATGAGTTGTTTGCAAAAGCAATCTTGCAAAATTTGGACTCCAATGCACATCATTTACGTCAAGCATCTTATACACCTGAGAAATACATGCTTAAAAATGTCAACATAAAGTTGGTGAGTTCATAGGTTTATAAAACTGTAAATCTAAATCACAAAACTATATATGAATTTACCGTGTTACAAGTATCGCCCATACAAGACTTGTAGCGTATAAAGTTATATATAGGTTTTTAATGTGTGTATGAGAGTAAAATAAATTCAAGCCATACAAAATGGGTTGTGTACTGTCTAATCTAACCACTTTTAAAAAAGTCAACCTTTTTGACTTTGTATACAGTAGCCGGTTCCATCGGCCATAAAAGTCGGTTCCTTTATACGAACAGAACCGTCCTTGCCTGTTCTACAGAAGTTGTATCTTGTTTTTTGGCTCAACAATTGTTTTGTAGGTACTCCTAAAGCAAGGGGGCTCATATCATCCAAACTAACACTTTTGTTTTGTAGCATTTCATGACTTACTCCTTTAATAAGGGTGCTTCCATTAAGGGGGAGCATTGCATATCGGCTAAAACTGATTCATCTCGATCTTGCATTTGATACACTAACATCTATTGTCATATGCTTCTACCTCTCTTCCTCTTTTAACTATAATTACATCTCTAATCTTTTTGTTTTAACAAAAAGGGGGGAAGAAGGGAAGTAAAATGGAACTTAACCTAAACAAATAAAATGTTAAGTCCTAGTTACATTTAGCTAGTTTTCTTCTAATCAATTTTATGTGTTGTCATCAACAAAAAAGGGGAGATTGTTAATAAAAATAAATTGGTAAAAACGTGTATTTCTATTTTTATCTTGCTATGTTTTGTTGATAACATCTCATAAATCATATTAAGTAAACCACCTAAATCACACACATTTCATACCAAAATAATTTTATACAATATATAACTTTCCATTTTTAGTAGCTTAGAATTATAACTTGCATTACTTATAAGTAAATTTTTAAATGCTTTCCACATCATTGATGTCATCACCACCATAGTATATCTTAGGGTAATCTTCCAAGATTACATATGATATCTCAAGATTTGGCTATCTAAAATTCGGATCTTGTGTCAGGAAGCCGGTTCTATTAGATTACACAGTCGGTTCCATTCAGGTAAGAGAACCGGGCTACAGTAAACATTGGTTCCCTTGTGGTATACTATCCGGTTCCATTATGCAACAGAACCAGCAGAACCAGGCTACAGTACAGTTTAGGCCTATAAATATGATGTGTGCGATTGTTGTAAAGACTTCTACACGAAGTTTTACAACTCCCTAGGCAGTGTACCTAATCGTTGTAGCGTAGTATAGGCAAGACTCGGGGACTTTTATTGTTCTCTAGGGGAATAGGTTGGGAAGGCTCGAACAGGGATTAGCTGAGATCTATAAGATTGAAAGGAGATTCATTTTGTACTTTTATATTTGATAGAAAGCAGATAAAACCATAGGTTTAAGAGGTTGGTTTGATTAACTAATTATTTAACTAAATATAATCTATACTATTGGTGATAACTTTATGATAAGATAGTGTATTTGCTTAATCATGCATTACTCATTAGATTGCTTCTCCCAATCATGTTGCCTTGTCACACTCGTGATGATCTGTTTAAATATTTTCTAAGTCATGAACGAATTACACGAACCCGCCGTCTATTTAATGTTTCGTTAAGGCAACGCACAAGTAAGGTAGTATGAAGACTATTACAAGGCCCCTAGGAGTATATTAAATGCAATTGAAATATCTTAAGAGGGATCAATCATATTGGGGGTAAGGTAGTATGAAGACTGTTATCAGATGGTATCCTTTCTACGCACTCGCGTTTTCCTAGACGTCTATGCCAATTTAATATATTATGGCTAGTTTTCTAAAGCCTAACACGCACATTCATCACAAGAAGCAACAGTAAAAGGATCTACAATCCAGCTTTCATGCAACCATAAGTAAATACAAGGGAGGCTAAACCCTAACATGTTATAAAGAAAGCAAGAACATAGATCAATCAAACAACACATAGACATATTGAATGATTAAAGATAAAAAAATCTTACTTGATTAAAACATGGATTAAGGTGAGTTACAATAGGGTTTTGAGGCCCTAGAGACGGCCTAAAAGCTGACAAAATACTTAGGGTTCGGCTCCCAAAAGTTATACAAAGTTACACACTTAAAACCCTAAATTCGATTTTGTATATATGGAGAAATCGATGCGACGGCGTCCAGTTGTACTCACGACGCCGTCACCAAGTAGAATGTTCTAGGTCTAATTTAAGTCGGTTACGTCCTGACGCCGTCGTCAATTCTCTGACGTCGTTACTAGAAAGATCGCGACGAAGCGACGCCGTCTCTGCACTCTATGAGCACGATTCTTCAAGAGATTTGGTGTAGGTTCGTAGTCTTCTCTGTTTCTTATCCAAATGAGCCCAAGTCATGTGTATTTCCTCTAAATGCCATCCAAGTGCTAAAAACCTAAAAATAAACGATTAAGCGCATAATCTGGGCATATTTGCATGATTTATAGGGTTAAATGACCCCGAAATAGTGTATAAAATGACACCTCGTAAAATACCCCTACACTTAGGATTTGCTTGTCCTCAAGCAAATGGGCTTTTCAACCTAGACAATAGCAATATTGTGGTCATTTAACCTACTCTTTAAAAGCATTTTATCACACAACATTTTAGACCTCGTAATTAAAAGCACGGAAAGCATATACTAGCACCTCACATAAGTGTTTAGGATTCTCTCTTTCACTCGGTGTATAATAGATTATAACAACTATGGGAAATGGAAAATTAACACTCATTACCTGTCATAGTATATAAATTACTATAGGCTTGGTAAATGATCAAACCTCCACCGCTGGGCGCAAGTATTAATCATTACTATCAAAGAGGTCTTTTAAAGGGTTGTGGGGTGTAGGTGTAAGATAACATTAACAGAAATAGAAACGGATGGGATACATTTGGGGAGTGACTTTTAGGTGAATTTGGGGTGGAAGGGTTAGCTAATTATTTATACGAATACACGTTGGTTGGGTTGCTAAGCCAAGGACTCGGACAAGATATACAAACTCTACAAAACTCTACATCAATCTCTTTATATTTTTCTTTTCTTGACTCTATGATAAACATAAACATAAGCAAATGGCAGCTCGTATATTTTTTTACCCTTTTTTATATCCATTTTTTTCATACACTTTTGCCCTACCATTGCTTAAACATATAATACATCATGGGGGTTTATAGATGCGCCCCTACACTTTTCCATACTCGATATTTACAATCTAACTAATGACCCGAATTGAGGCGGATCAACATAACATGGAGCTTATTGAGCTCTATTGGGGGTAATAAGTTACTTCTTCCCCAATTCTTTAAAAGATGAATACTACCATGAATCCCAATCGTCCCAAAATAGTATTTACAAGGATAAGGACTTATAGCAGCGTTTGTTTCTGTACTCAATTATTAACTTGGGGTTTTTAAACAATAATGTATAAGGTAAGTACAGTACATACAAGGTAGGCTAAGGCGATTTGGGTGTAACAATTGGTTCAAGGGTGACAATGCTCTTCATTAATAGTCTGGCTTAACCAAAAAATTACGAGAACCTTGACAAAGGATAGGCTCGAAGGGTTGTACTAGGTGTATCTTGCGCTAAAAATGAGTGCATGGTAAGGGTGTAGGATAGTTATATGATCGAGGTGACCATACTAACAATTGCAAGTTTTAAACATGAGTTAATCCTAGTGCCACTTTTTCTAGAAAATCCTAATACTTACCATGTGGTCTCGAGATGCATCACAAAAACAAGTTCTAGAATTTAATATACTACCGGTACACTCATATAATTTAATACCGATACCAGTGCTCCAGAAAAGGCGACAAAGACCATGCGTACACATCTGTAATGACAGAATAGACAAATATGACTGCATTCGAACCTTAACTCGAGAAATCTAAAGGTATAAAATATCTTGGGTATTAAAAATGGATACCCGAATTCCTAAAGATCTAAAGGCGAACCCTACATTTTTGGGGTAGAATTCTGAGGGTTTTTGTGCTAGTCATATAAATTCCTATCCATGAGACGCTATTAATACTCGGTTTTCGTCAGTGTATGTCATAATTTTTTTTTAAAATTTGGGTCAAAATTACCTTTTACGCTATGTTTTGATATATTACCCATTATTTTAAGGAACAGGCAAATGACAATTGAAGGAATAGTTTCTAAGGCTTATTTTCCCCCCTACACTTAAGTTGAACATTGTGTCTAATATTTTATAGAAGTACCTGTAAAAACGAATAAAGGGAAAAGAAAATAAGTAAAAGAAACTAGTACTCCCCTGGTTTGCTAAATAATGGAGAAGAAGCATGCGATAACTGGTTAAATCGTCCTCCAAGAATCGTCTAATGAAACTTCCTAAGAACTTTCAAGCTTCTTCTCATCAAATATAACCTGTAATCAAAGACAACGACAACTACACCAAACATAAAATCGGCGGGATAGATATAAATACAATGAGAGTTTAGGGTTTGACTCTATGAAAACAGTAAAGATAGGATAAGTAATGATATAATCATAGGTTTCTGTAGGTTTATAAAAGAATTATAAATTTTAAATGTTGTGCAAATTATTTTTCGAAAATACTTGAAAAAATTCGAATTTTCCTGTAGCTAGGTTCACGACGCCGTCAGGATAAATCCTTACGCCGTCTCCAGCCTCTGAGAAAATTTCTTTTTGTTTTCTTTGAAAAAATTCCTGCACGCGATATATAGTTGTTTCCTGTATGAATTACTGCATGAAACCTGAGATTAGTCAATACAATCATATGACTCTAATTTGACGCGAATTAATCTAAACAATTTATTAAATATGTTTAAATTGGTTGTTAAAAACCGGATATTTTCCCTACACTTATTTTGTTGCAAAATACCTTTGATTGAAATTAACACGAGGTTAAAGACCAAGCAAAGCATGATTACAAAAATGATGAATTCAAACATAAAAGAATAAATGAGAAGGATTAAAACACAAGACACTCCTAATGTGCGATAAAAATAAACATTAGGTTGCCTCCCAAGAAGCGCTTTTCTTTATTTATGAGTCTTGTAGCTAGACTCGAAGTCACACGCTCTTACGTGTCTTCTCCTTCGTCAGCAATTCCAGTCACATATTCGGGTCCAAGCTTAATGGTGTCTCTATAAAATCCATCTTCTAAGTCGGATGGTTTCCTACACCCTCTATCATAGTCATCTTCACTGAGTATTATCCTAGATGACAATAGGTCATGACCTTCGCTGGACAATTCGCTCCTCTCCGGGTCCTTATATGGTGTTTTAAAGGTAATCTCTTTAATTCCATCTGTGAAAGTCATTAACCCGTGTTTCCTATTTATAGCTAGGCATGCGATTTCAACGAAGGGCCGCCCAAATACTACATGGGACAGACTAGGGTCAATATTAGTCTCAATATTTTCTAGAATGGTGAAATCCATAACGTAACTCATATTTCCTACAAATATGTGCATATCCCTTCCTAATCCTACAAAATTTCTTCCCCTATACTCATATCCACTCTTTATAATAGAGTTATAATAGGCCAGGGACATGATGTTCATGGGTAGGTCAACATTAATGTATGCGTTGGCCGTAAATTTATGTCCTATCATGTAGGGGATTTTAAGGTTTCTTGGGTCACCCTTTTTGATCCTACAATCATAATTCAGTAAGCATTTGGGCATCTCCCTAATCAATGATTCGTAAATCGATTCCTCACATGTATCAACTAAATCTAAAGGCTCTTCGACATCTACCCATTCAATTTCCCTTTTCTCGTCATTTCTGCTAGTAACTATTTTATCAATATCAGTTGGGTCTTTCAGCTCCGGTTGTGGTGTATCCCTTTGTTCTTCCTTGCATTCAACGGTGTTAGTGTTTTCGAGGTTGCCTTTTTCTTCTTGTTCATCCTCTTTTGGCTTGTCGTTATGGGGGTTACTTTAATGGACTGTGATGGTGTTGATCGAACCGTGGATTCGGGTTAAGCATTGGGGGTCTTCTGTTGGGAAAAAACAAGCAGACAAAACTAGAGAGGTAGAGTTAACATTTAGTTTTGGGTTCTTAACCATGTCGCTAGGAAGTGCTCCGGCCATTCAATCGGTGATGGCCTTCAATACTGTGTTGATTTTGTTGGTCATCTCGCTTTGTTGTTGTTTGAAATCGGCTTCAAACTTGGACAATCTAGCATCTTGAGATGTCATGAAGTTGGACACTAATCCTTTGAGATTTGATTGATTGTTAAAACTTTAAGGATTATTGTTGAAGGAACGGTTCGGGAACGAACCATTTGGCTGATTTAAGTCGTAACGACGGCATCCAGTTGTAGTCGCGACGCCGTCACAAAGTAGAATCTTCTAGGTCTGATTTAAGTCGGTTACGTCCTAGCGCCGTCTTCAATTCTCTGACGCCGTCACTAGAAAGATCGCAACGACATTGCTTTATGCTTGCGACGCCGTCTCCACACTCTGTGAGTACGATTCTTCAAGAGATTTGGTGTAGGTCCGTAGTCTTGTCTGTTTATTCGCCAAATGAGCCCAAGTCACGTGTATTTCCTTCAAATGCCAAGTGCTAAAAACCTAAAAACAAACGATTAAGCGCATAATCTGGGTATATTTGCATGATTTAAGGGGTTAAATGACCCCGAAATAGTGTATAAAATGACACCTCATCAAAATACCAAGCCAATTCTCATGTTTTCTCACATTCTTCACATACTAATCTCTCTAATCTATTGATCATTCTCTCCTTTAAAGTTCTTGTTTAGTTTCTTTGAGCATTTGTAGGTAATTCTTTTCAAGAAAGAAATTACCAAACACCCCTATAAGACGATCAAGTTCCAAGTATCTTGTTTAGCTTCTCCATTGCATTATCAAGATCACATCTCTGATTCTTATATATCATATACTCCCTCCGTCCCAAAATTATTGTCCCCTGACAAAAAACACACAGTTTAAGAAAAGTGCATTTATTACTGCTTTATCTTTCTTACTTTTTGACAGAATGACAGTTTTACCCTTAACTAATTAATTAAAGTCTTCTTTCAAGTTTGTAATTATAATTTCAAACAAGGGTAATATAGTAAACTTGATCAAACTTCCCTATCTATTTTTAGTAGTGGACAATTAAATTGGGACATCCCAAAAGGGAAACGTGGACAATAAAAATAGGACGGAGGGAGTAGTAGTTGTAGTTGTATTCATCATCTTTGTAAACTAAGTATAGTGATATTGGTGTGATTCTACCTTGTGAAGAATCCGGTATTTAGCTTGGTATCGTTAAAAGGTGTAAGCAACGTTGTTAGGCTTCTCCGCCGGTTGAAAGGAGATTGGTGACTAGTGTTTACTAACTCTCAAGTAGGTGACTCGGGGAGTGGAGTAGGGCAAGGAAGGTGTCCTTGTAGCCGAACCACTATAAACGCTTGTGTCTTGGTTGTATCTCTCTAACTCTTTACTTAATTGCATTTCATATATAATTAGATTATTAACCAAACATCAATATTGTCAAACTTCACATAAGGTTTTATCAAAGAAAAAATTTTAAACGGTAAAACTATTCAACCCCCCTTCTAGTTTTTCACTAAGTTAACGACTTTTATATACTGTGGCTTTCGGCTTAAAATTTTGAAAATGTGGATTTCTATCCACAGAAAACAGCCTTATTGAGTGATTGCATATAGATTATTAGTGATGCATGTCACACCTTGATTATAGGAGGAAAAAAAAATTCTTTTTTTTTTTTTGTTTTTTCTGTGGGGGCAAACAATAAGCATTACTGAATTTCTTCATTAGAATATTATTATTTTTTCCTCTAGTTTTCTTTTCAGGAATAGTCTACGTGTTGCTAGAGAAAACAATATGTTTCATTTCACACCATATCTTGTGGCATATTGCAATGAGTTTATGAAGATTACACATAACTCTATTTCAGTTAAGTTTTTTTAGAGCCATATCTGTAGTGCGAATATTAGTTGTGACTTTCACAACCATTTCAGATACATTTTTTATGAATTTCATTTCACAACCATTTCCACGAACATTTTAAATTGGTGTGGTTCCACCGGTATCTGCAATTTCAGCAATCTGGCCACTTCCACCACCCATAGGTTGTTGATAAGCGTGAGGGTAAAAATCAAATAGGTCAGTTGTATTAGTTTGTACATAGGAAAAGATACTCAGTTCATACACATAAGCTATATACTAAACAGCTTTGGAAACATCGTCCTAATTAGTTATTTATGAAATTAAAAGAGAAATGCATGTATGTTCTAGGGCAACATCAATTCATTTTATGCCATGGAACAAGCTGGTCTTGGATCTTCATACAGAAACTTTTGTTTGTTTAATCTAAAGAAACCTAGACTAGATGTGTTTTTCCATGAGGTTAAGTATGCCAAGATATTTAAGAATATAACATATATATGATAATCTGTAAGCAACGCTATGATGAGGTGTCATTTTATACACTTTTCAGGGTCATTTATGTTGGAATTGGTTAATCATTAACCCTAATAATACAAGAATATTCTATGAGCTACGCAGCAGATATAATTCATATAGCATAAATAATTAACACCTAAAAACATAAATAAGGAAACATACCGATAGCAATCAAGCTAGTGAAGAACGCAAGCTTCTTTGAGTACATGCACGTGTGTAATAAACGTGCTTACCGAAAACGACTCCAAGTTACTAAAGTAAGTAACATCCACGTGGCTCATACACTACACGTCAAGCAGTATCACCCGAATGCTAGTTCTTGACCAACGAATATGTGAACACAAGAATAATTAAAACAGAGAAACCCTAAAGGGTTGTTTATTTTGATCGCACCAAGAGAGAGGAGAGACAAGGGATGAGAATAATGAGCTCTAGGATCCTCCTTATATAGGGATAGATCTAGGGTTTACCTAAAAAATATTCCTTTTAGGAAAAGATAGCTCAAAAGCCCAATCCAACCCCATTGGGTCCTTTAGGCCGGTCGAACAAGTCCCCCACCCCCTTGGGGTTAACTTTTTAACTTTTCCAATTATTTATGGCTAATTACATTTAATTACCCATTAATTAAAAAGCCTTATTAGTTAGTTACATCTAACAAACTAATTAACGACCGTTAGTGTTCATTCGTCGAACCATATATTAATATAAATAATAAATATACAATTATACTATTATTAACATTAATAGAATGATACCTAAATGTATAACGTGTGTGACCCCGTAGGCTCATGTATTCCTAGCCATATAAATATTTGTATGACATGAGCACAAACCAACAGCTCCCACTTGCGAATGTCTCATTCATATAATATACTATATTAACATTGACAAATAGTCTAGCAACATCATCAATGCTCTCAAAAATACCTGAGTTTTCAGTTTTTGGAAAACAATTCAGCCTTCTATGGTTTACGTCAGTCCTATCCCTTTGTTTCAGATACAATGTTAAATATGGATATGGATCAATAGTCATTCCATAATTTAACGATTATGTTTCTCGCATCTGTATTGATTCAGATCATCAAATGTAAAAAGAATCATCTTAACTACACTTTGGGCACGGCCATGCAAATATCTGATCAAACTAACGATGGGCCCAGTAAGTATCTTACTCCTACTCAAGTGGAGGAACAAATCCTATTTTGACTATAAGTGTCCGTCGTGTACTTTTAAACATTTTTGAAAATATCGCTATAACTACCCTTTTATAGTATAACGTTAGCTATACGATTATTGAAAATGCTATCCATACATGCAAAACCCGCTTGCATCTCAAGTCTAAGGATAAACATAACTTTTACCATATGTGTAATGCACCTAATGACGTTGATCCATAAAGTGATTAACACGGGTGGGGTATCCAATATTCAACCTTGTTGAATAACATGATGAGTTTGGCAGAAATCCTCTTTAATATTTCCAGGAACTTAACTAAACACTCACAGTTTATTGTCTTAATACAATATTACCATATTTGTTAAACTGGTAATAGATAAAGCTTTAGTAGAATGTAAATAAAAACATTCATGATTTCATCATGTGAATATATGCCATATTATTATAAGATGAAAACAAATACCACGTTTATTATTTCATTCAAAGAAATAAACAATCGTTTAACATCCCATTCTAACAAATAGCTAAATAACATATCAAGATTTCTGGAAGACTACTAGCAGGAACAATCCCAATTGCCATAACATGTTCAAAATGCTTATCGAATGACATTGGTTTTGTGAACGGGTCAGCTACGTTGTCAGCTGTGTGAACTTTCTTAAGGACAATCTCATGTTCTTGAATTACTTCACGAATGTAGTGATATTTCCTTTGAAAATGTCTGGCTCCCTTTAAGAAACCGGGATCAGCGGCGATTGCTATTGCATGTTCATTGTCACATAGAATCTCCATAGGTTTTTTATTCGATGGCACGACATCGCCAAGTCCATCAATAAATTTTCTTATCTAGACAGCTTCCATTGATGCTTCAGCAGCAACAATGTACTCGACTTCTATAGAAGACATAGCAGTAGTGTTTTGCTTGGCATTCTTCCAGTCTACGACTCCACCATTAAGTACGAACACATACCCCGTTTGAGATTTGGTATCGTCGTTATGAGTCTGAAAACTTGCATCAGCATAACATGATACTTTCAGCTCAGCTTCAGGTTTCTCCCCATACACAAGAACCATATCTTTAGTATTCCTTAAATACTTAAGAATAGTTTTCACAGCAGTCCAGTGAATCTCACCAGGATTATGCTAAAAATGACTACACAAATTTTGCGCAAAGGCAACATCAGGTCTAGTACCTTCTACCGCCATTACCTGATTAATACCTATAAGCCAAGATAAGGAACTCTTTGCATAGTTGTACTCACTCGGTGTTTTAGCACTTGAGACATTTCTATAGTCCGAGTTTTTTTTTTCCTTAATTGGGTATACCCTTCTTTGAAGTTTTCCATCCTACTTTCTTAGGTTTTCTCTAGATAAGCCACTTTGACTACGAGTAGTTCTTAGTTACCGCCTTAGCTCATATCACGTATGATCTTGTTCAACGGATGTATGTTGCTTCTCTAAGTCGTTTACAAGAAAAACACTTACAAGCAAGATTTAACTTCTTTGCAGCAATTGTAAACGTATTGCCTCCATGAGTAATATGTCATTGACATACAAGATTAGGAATGCAACACTACTCCTACTAGCTTTAAGATATACACATGGCTCATCAGGATTTTGAGTAAAACAAATCTTTTTGATTTCCTCGTCAAACCTTTTATTCTAACTTCTAGATGTTTGCTTCAATCCATAGAGAACGTTGAAGTTTGCATAATTTGTTGGGATGTTTTGGATATACAAACCCTTCCGGTTGCACCATATATACATCCTTGCTTAGGTGACTGTTCAGAAAGGCTGTTTTGACATCCATTTGCCAAATCTCATAGTCATAAAATGCGGCTATGGCTAAAAGAATCTTTATAGCTCTAATATCTATAACAGGAGAGAAGGTTTCTCCATAATCTACAGCGTAGGTTTGGGTATAGCCTTTTGCTACCAGACGAGCTTTAAAGATGTGTACATTGCCATCCATGTCAGTCTTCTTCTTGAAAATCTATGTACTCCCAACAGTTTAACCATTAGGATGAAGCTCAACTAGAATCCAGACTTGATTATCTTTCATGGATTGCATTTCCGTATTCATAGCTTCAAGCCATTTATCATATTTAGGATATGATAATGCAACTTTATAATTAGGAGGTTCATTAAGATCCCCTAATTCATACTCATCAACATCAACATAGAAACCATATCTATCTGGTGCTTGAGGTATCCTTGCGAATCTACGAATAGGAACTTTAACACTTTAGGGCTCGACCTCCATGGGCACGACCTCATTATGTTCTTCGCTAGTATTTTTAGAAGGTTGTGTATCTTCTTCTTGAATCAATTCAAGTCCTTCGTCACTCCCACTCATTTTGAGAGGTCCATGACTCCTACTCGCTTCTTGTACTATGAGGCTATTCTCAAAAAACTCAGCATTACGAGCAACAAATATCTTGTTCTCGGGTGGATAGTAAAAGTAGTAACCTATTGTTTCCTTAGGGTAACCTACAAAGATACACTAAATGGATATAAGATCATGTTTTTAGGCCCGTCTCATTTCATGAGTGCCTCACAACCCCAAACCCTTAAGTAGGACAACTTAGGAGCTTTCCCATGCCATATTTCATAAGGTGTCCTTTCAACCTTCTTAGTTGGAACCATGTTGAGAATGCGAGTTGCAGACTCGAGAGCATATCCCCAAAAGGATTTTGGCAGAGTTGTCAGATTCATCATGGATCGAACCATATCAAGTAAAGTTCGATTCCTCCTCTCAGACACTCCGTTATGTTGTGGTGTATAAGGCGGAGTAGGTTGGGATACAATACCACAACTTTTCATATGATTAACAAACTCATGACTCAGGTATTCTCCTCCTCAATCGGATCAAATAGCCTTTATCTTTTTACCGAGTTGATTTTCAACTTCATTTTGAAAGACCTTAAATGTTTCAAATACCTCATGTTTATGTTTCATCAAGTAAACATAACCATAATGACTAAAATCATCTGTAAAGGTGATGAAGTAACTAGCACCCTCTCTTGACACAGTTCTAAAAGGGCCACATACATCAATGTGTATAAGTCCTAATAGGTCCTTAGCTCTTTCCACTTTATGTAGAAAGGGCTTATGTGCCATCTTCCCAGATATACAAGACTTGCATTTCTCAAGAGATTCGTCGTGAGTATGGTGCAAGATCCCATCACGCTGAAGCTTATCTATGCGTTTCTTGTTTATATGTCCAAGACGACAATGACATAGATAAGAAGAGTCCAAAGAATATTTGACTCTTTTGTTGCTAACATTAAAAGTAGAACTACCATTTGGATAAAGATTTTGCATATCTATTTCATAAATGCCATCATGTGGAATTGCATTTAAATAAAATACATTATCTTTCGAAACAGAAATACCATAATTCGTAAATGTATGAATATAACCGTTTTCAACCAAACAAGAAATTGAAACAACACCCCTAGTAACAGTAGGTGCGAAATGACAGTTGTCTAATACAATTATTAAACTACTAGGAAGAATTAAATCAAAACTTCCAATCGCTTCAACGGCTGCACGCATTCCATTTCCCATGTACAGACTTAAACCTCTATGTTTCAACTTCTTGCTTCTTCTAAGACCCTGCAAGGTATTACAGATATGAGTACCACAGCCCGTATCATATACCCAAGTCTTATTTGGAAAAGCATAGAGTTCTATAGTGAAGATACCTGAAGTACTAGCCATGCTAGCCTCCTTCCTCTTCTTCAACTCAGCTTGGTAGGATGGACAGTTCCTCCTCCAATGACCCACCTCCTTGCAGTGGTGGCAGATAGAGTCCTTTGCCGGATTATCTCTCTTAGGCGGCGGTGGGATCTTGGGCTTGGGAGCATAAGCAAGCTTATTCTTTCCCTTGTCCTTACCCTTCGCCCCTCGCGGTTTCCTTTTGTCCTTCTGGATCTTACCCTCCCGTATAGCTAACACAGCGGGAGTTTCAGCCTTCTTTGGAATACCTTTCTCATGGAGTTTCAGCATAGCATGCAATTCAGCTATCGTCTTCCCCATGCTATGCATGTTGTAGTTCTGAACGAACTGATCATAGTCCTTGTTGAGAGAATTCAAAATAAGACTCACACCAAGTTCATTTGGCATTGCATAGCCTAGGCGTTCCAAAGTGTCCAAGTAGCTCTTCATCTTCAAGAGATAGGAGCTTACTGACTGACCTTCCTCCTGTTTACAAGCGTGGAATGCTTTAACTATTTCAAATAGTTCCTGTTTTGCCTGCTCTTCGAACATAGTTTTATGTTCTTTCAACATGTCATATGCATTGTATTTTTCTAAGGTCCTTTGTAGGTATGGAGACATACTCGACAACATAAGACATGCAACCTCTTACTCAAGATTGACAGTCTTATAGTAGTTGTCAATAGTGTCTAGGTCAGCAGTTTAAGGATCAGGGGTCCAGTAGGCTGTTCTACAAACTTCATCTTTTTCTCATACTTGAGAACAATCCTTAAATTACGATAACATTTTGTGAAATTTGAACCAGTGAGTTTCTCCGCTAAGAGAATTGACCTGATAGTTGTATTGTTTGTGTTTTGGGCAGTAGCAACCATCTACAAAACAATCAAAAGTTTAGAAAATATTAGTATTTTTGATAATAATATCTTACAAAATTAACTACCCATGTTTATACATAAATAAACAATTTATTTTATTAAGAGTCTAAGATCCAACTTTGACGTTGTACCATTAATGCAGTTGATCTACTAGAAATGGTATAACTCACAAAGGTAATCAACGTCTGATAATTACCAACATGTGCAACTCTTAGCCAGTATGGGGCACAAGGCATCATAATCCAGAATTACAATGTCAAGTAGCATGTTTAACCCTATCGATTGCCATTGGGTAGAAATTCTAAACGACATACTCAATTTTAAGTCGTCCAATACAAAATCAGTAATTTTACAGTCTCAGGTCTGACCATACGATTGTTATATTACCTTGTTTGTAAAATTTACCTAAAACTATTTTAGAGTAAAAATTACAACTCAAGTGATTTCATACTTGGATTGCAATTGACTTATTTTTTGGGTAGATATTTGATAAAATAATGTTACCAAAAATTGTGTAAAAGGAAGCATGCATACAACCTTATGACACTAGTTCTTTTAAATCATTTTCGATTCTGTCTGTTTTAAAATCTTTCTATCAATCCCTCAATTTTATAAATTTTCATGCCATTTATAAAATTAGGGTTGCCATTTTTTTATAATATTTCTAAGTATAAGTGATCTTACTACGGATAAGGTTAATTCTCCACGGGAAAAAAATCAAACCTTAGTAACGATTAACGACATACTTAAAATACTGTTAAAACCATTTATATAAATTTTGTGTATTCTTGCATGTTCCGTCGCGGGTTCCCTTGCGGAAACCACTAAACCCCTGCGTTATAGAACGTTTGCAAGAAAATTACAATATTCACGTATATAGTTCATGATTTCACAAAGTGTATGTAGCAATATACACACAATAAGCATCATGTACTTTTAGTCCATATTAATTTGAAAATCGTTTTTGCATAATTATAAAACGCCATAAATATAAAACATGCAAAACATATTAAGCAAAATTAATCATACTAAACTAGAATCAGTTACGCAATTAATTCAACAAAGGGTCTTCCCTAATATTGCAATTAAATAATTCACATAACAAATTCTCATGCATATATATATTTAAGCTTAATAAACCATGGGTTACATGCATGTAATCCATAGTTGACAATTTATTACAGGATAAATAAGCAACAAATATTTATAGCAAATCTAAAACACAAATAAAACAAATAAGCATTTTAGATTAAAAAAACATGTAAAATATATCTCTATATATTATTACATTATTTATGTGACCAATTTTAAGCAAGATTATTTCTATAAATAATTTTCTAAAATAAATTTTCACATAAAAGGCAACAATTACACATATATAGGCGCCGGATTTTACATAATATTTACGTTTTTTATGTAATTACTACGCTATATGATTTGGCTCGTGATGCCACTGTTAGAATTGGTTAATCATTAACCCTAATATTACAAGAATATTCTACGAGCTACGCAGCAGATATAATTCATATAGCATAAATAATTAACACATAAAAACATAAATAAACACGCACGTATGTAATAAACGTGCTTACTGAAAACTACTCCAAGTTACTAAAGTAAGTAACCTCCACGCGGTTCATACACTACACGTCAAGCAGTATCACCCGAATGCTAGTTCTTGACCAACGAATATGTGAACACAAGAATAATTGAAACCAAAAAACCCTAAAGGGTTGTTTGTTTCGATCGCACCAAGAGAGGGGAGAGACAAGGGATGAGAATAATGAGCTCTAGGATCCTCCTTATATAGGGATAGATTTAGGGTTTACCTAAAAAACATTCCTTGTAGGAAAAGATAGCTCAAAAGCCCAATCCAACCCCCTTGGGTCCTTTAGGCCGGTCGAACAAGTCCCCCACCCCCATGGGGTTGACTTTTTGACCTTTTCAATTATTTATGGTTAATTACATTTAATTACCCATTAATTAAAAAGCCTTATTAGTTAGTTACATCTAACAAACTAATTAACGACCGTTAGTGTTCATTCGTCGAATCATATATAAATATAAATAATAAATATACAATTATATTATTATTAACATTAATAGAATGATACCTAAATGTATAACATGTGTGACCTTGTAGGCTCACGTATTCCTAGCCGTATATATATATATATATATATATATATATATATATATATATGTATGACATGAGCACAAACCAACAATTTAACTCTCAAATTCATGCAAATATGCTCTATTATTGCACTAAATCCTTTCTTTTTGTGTAATTAGCATTTGGGAAGCACTTGGATGGAATACACGTGACTTGGGCTCGATTCAAGAAGAAACAAGGCAAAACGTAACTTTTTAGCTTCGCAACCACCATCGTGACGTGGTCACCAATTGTGCCTCATTAGATGATTTTTGAACAAGTTTTGTGACTCTCCAGTGTGTGGAAACAATGTCACAAGAAGACCATGACGACATCACACCTACAAGGTGATGACATTTCAACCAATCCTGATCGCGCCAAGATATGTCGGCTGAACAACCCTAAGTTGATATCGACGGGGTGACGGCATCACAAAACCCTAGTGACGCCGTCACAGCCCAATTCCTATATATACAAACCCTTTATCTTCATAATTCGTGTGTGGAACTTGGGAGAGCTATAGTACACATATTATAAATGATTTTTCGGGCTTTTTATGCCCCTTTTACTTACATACTCTCATGTTGGTTTGAAGATACGTAATCCATTCATTAATCATTCAAATATTTCTATGTGTTTGATGATTAATTGTTTTTCTTCTCATCTTGTTAACATGTTAGGCTAAATTTATATATATTTGCTTTTGACTGCATTAAACTTGGTTGTGAACTCTAATTTGTTGCTTCTTGTTAATGGTGTGCATGTTTGAGATTAGAAATAGCTATAAGATATTACATTAGCATAGACGTCTAGTGAAACGTGATTAGAATTAGATGAAACCCTCACGTTTGGGAATATAACTAATTAAGTATTTATTGTTGTCTGCTTAGGTGATCACGTAGATGCGTTTCTGACCAATTCACAATTGAATAAGGGGAATACTTACATATTACACTAACGAGGGTGATAGGGCAACGAGTTAAAGGAATCAGCTAAGGAGTAAAGCATGATTAAGTGAGAACGTTTTTTTACCTATAAGAGTTCCCACCAATATTCCTTTTCTTTCATAATTAGGATTAGTTTAGTTTAGTTTAAAATCCACCTCTCCCAACATATTAATTTTACTTGCTTTCATAAAACATAAAAATACAAAAATACTCTTCAATTAACCTTTAGAACCTAGTAACATACGATTCGAACCTACATCACTATTCCCCTAGAGAACAATCAATCCCTCGAGTCTTGCCTATACTACACCGCAACAATTAGGTTCTCTAACTATGAGGATTGTAAAACTTATGCATTTACAATTATCCGCATCAAGTTTTTGGCGCCGCTACCGGGTAGGTTTCGAATTCTATCTAGCTTAGGTCTACTCACTAGATTCCTATCAAGTGAGATTTTTTTTAGGTTAGCTTTCTTGTAGTCTATCTTTTCTTTGTTCCCTTTGTTTTGTAACTTTTCCTTTCGTTAACCATCATGGGAGAGGAAAATCAACAACGTACTTTAGGAGATTATTCCTGACCTAGCTATGAGGGCTATCAAAACACAATTGAGCTCCCCGAAGGAGACAATGTGGCATCTCTGCGATCTGACATCATCTGGTTGGTGCAAAACGGATGTGCTCACGGACTACAGTCCAAAGATCCACACCAACACCTTAAGGATTTTCTCAAAATTACTGATTCTCTTGACCTTAATGGTGTTGATAGAGAGAGAACGCGTCTGCGTTTATTATAATTCTCTTTTTACGATCAAGCTAGCAATTGACTTGAACGTCTATCCGCGAGATCCATCTCCACTTGAGAGGATCTCACTACCCGTTTCCTTGCTTAGTTTTTCCTACCGGTGAGAACTACTAAACTCAAAAATGACATCTTGATGTTCCAACAAAATCATGGTGAATCTCTTTTCAAAGCATGGAATCTTTTCAAAGACTTACTCCAAAAAGTCCCTTACACTACACAAGCTGGGAAAAACCAGCGCACTTCAGTGTGATGAGGGATTACCTTTCTTTGACTTTCAAGCAGAAGTGCGGCACACAATTTGGGAAAATCGCCGCACTTTTCCTTGTACATAGATTATTTTGTTTTCTTTATTTATCTTGACTTTCTTTCAACATAAACACTTGTATCATTTGCGATCCATGCTTAGACAATCTTCAAGTGAACCTGCACATATTTCATGCTATTCAGTATCGAAAGATCACGAGAAATGCAAATAATATATACAATAACGCCATCGAAAATATGTATAATTAAGGCGTTATCAGCGTTGTACGTTGAAAATCCCATAAATTGTTGACAACGTCTATAACATTTTACATGGCGTGCAAGTTCCTTGAACAGTTTTTTATCATTAACAACGCAAAAAATTTATCGTTGTTAGAAATAAAATGTATATAGATATAAAGAGTTATAACGTACATCTTGAACAACTAAACATGTTTGCTTGCAAACTCACTAACATGACCCCCAAAAATGCCGATAACATCAAGTTTTTCTGACCAATTCGAACACATTTAATATTAACCATCATACCCTGGTATAAGTTTAAGTTTGTGTAAAGACCTTAAAGTGTTCAATTTATTTAAAAAAACATGAAGACTATTGGGAATAAAAGGCTTCTTAACTGTTACTACTGTTGGTTCAAGTTAATGCTGCTAGTTATGAAGATTACTACTGCTGGTTATAGTTTCTACTGCTGGTGAAGATTGCAGGAAATATTCTAAGTCATTACTACTGCTAGTTGTAAAGTTACTACTTCTAGTATTAGTTACTACTGCTAGAAGAGTTTTTGCTGTCAGTTATAAGTTAGTACTGTTAGTTATATGTTAGTACTGCTGATGTGATAAGTATAAGATATTTTAGGAAAAGATATGTATGTATAGAAAACGCGTTGTAAGCCCATTAGGGTTCCTTGGTGTATAAAAGGAGACCCTAGGGCATGTAGGTTAGTATCTCAATATCTCATCTTCATATAAAGAAATCGTTTTGTTATAGCTTCAAGGTTTTGTATAACCCTAACACTATTAAGAGTATTCGTATTAATATATTAAGGCTGAAAGTTTGGTATTATACAATCTTGCTTGTTACTGTTTTATTGCTTATTCTTCTTAATAGCATAGACTAGATTCCGTATAGTCTTTGAAATATTCAATCAAAGTTTCTATCATAGTTGTCTTGGATTTATTCAATACAACTAAGCCTTTTACAAGCTAAGCAAGATCTATTCAAGTGGGATCAACAAGATCTATTCAGGTTGAGAAAGTTTAAATAAGAAGAAACAATCTACACATACCAGATCTATTTGTTTGTGAAAACATGGAGGCAGTATCTTCACCAATGGTTGCTGCTGTAAAACTTCCAGTGCTTAATCTAGGCGAATTTGAGCTTTGGAAAATAAGGATAGAACAGTACTTCCTAATGACAGATTATGCTCTTTGGGAAGTAATAGTAAATGGAGACTCACCTCCACTAAAGAGAACTGTTGATGGTGTTAAGAAAACATATCCTCCTACAACTGTAGAGGAGAAGTTAGGAAGGAAGAATGAGTTGAAGGCAAGAGGTACATTGTTGATGGCTCTTCCAAATGAACATCAACTAAAGTTTAATACCTACAAATGTGCCAAGACTCTGATGGAAGCTATAGAGAAAAGGTTTAGAGGTAATAAGGAGTCAAAGAAAAGTCAGAAGACACTTCTAAAGCAAAGCTTAGAAGGACTTGATCAAACCTATGATAGGCTTCAAAAGCTTATCAGTCAGCTAGAGATTTTGGGTGAAACTATTTCTCACGAAGATATGAATCTAAAGTTTTTAAGAAGTCTCCCATCAGAATGGAAGACTCATACCTTGATCTAGAGGAACAAACCTGATTTAGACACCTTGAGCATGAATGACCTATATAACAATCTAAAGATTTATGAAACTAAAGTTAAAGGGTCATCAAGCTTAAACCAAAATTCATAAAATGTGGCTTTTGTGTCTTCAAATAACTCTGGAAGTTCCAATCAAGCTCATGGTTCTAACTCTGCCAAAACTAATAGTATGAGTGATGCTGTGATCTATTCTTTCTTTGCAAATCAATCAAACAGTCCACAATTAGATAATGAGGACTTACAACAGATTGATGTTGATGACTTAGAAGAGATGGATCTAAAGTGGCAGATGTGCTATGCTGCCATGAGAGCCAGAAGATTCCTAATAAGTCTGGAAGGAGATTAGTTGAAAATGGTTTGAGACCATAGGGGTTTAACAAATCAAAGTGGAATTGCTTATAACTGTTTTACAAAGGGGGCCACTTTGCAAGGAGTGCAGGCTCCACTGGAAGGAATCAGGAATTTGAGAAAACCTGTATGGCGGAATGTGACAAGTGGAAACAAATGGACAAAAGCTTTGGTGGCTGCTAAGATCGGCTTGGGTATGACTGGATCGTGAACCAGGTGAGAAGGACCTACAAACTTTTCACTTATGGGCCATATTTCATCTTCTGATTCATTCAAGTCGTCAGCTAGATTCTGAGGTATCTACGTGTTATAAAGCATGTTTAAATTCTTGAAACTCTCAATAAAAACTTTTTTTGATAATTGACAAAAGATTTTAATAAATTCTCTTGTAAATATAGGAGGCTTAAAAAAGCAGGTCGAGTATCTGGTGAGGCGAGCGTGAGGGTGGTTGTACGGGGTGACGGGTCGGAGGTGGTTGGTGGGGTGTTACGGATCATAGAGGAGAGTTGGTGGGGGTTAGGCGGGGTAGGTTGATGGGTGGAGGTGGGTGGCGCGGTACGGGGGAGTGGGAGGGGTGAGGAATGGGTGGAGGATTGGTTGGGGGGGTTTGAGTGTGGTGAGGGTCGGGAGCTGGTGTAGTAGGTGGGGTGGGGGAAGTGGGTAGTGGGTGTAGGGGTGGGCGGCTTGGGGGCGGGGGGCGGTGGATGGCGTTGGGAAAGAGTGGAGTGGCGTATGTGGTGTTCGGGAGAGGGTGTGTGTGCGGGGATAACGTTAGTAGGGCGGGGACTTTGGGGGGTGTTTGTGAATCCGGTACGCGATTGGAGTTATTAAGTATTCGTTCTGTTGATTATTTTTTCTCGTATTATTTATATTTCTTTTTATAACTATATTAGGTTTTGTTTTAATGTGTATGGTTTTTCTGTTTTAATATATGCCTTTTTTTTTTGTTATAGATATCTATAGATATGCTTCTTTAATTATTTTGTTTTTTAGATGATTATCCACACCTTTAGACTAGTTGTGTATAAAAGAATAGGTTTGTTTTTTGATGAGGACATAAAGATTTTAATCTTGATTTTATGTTGAGGAGATGAGATGCACTAACAGGCTTAGAAGAAATTTGAAAAAGCTGAAAAGGAAAGAGATGCATTAAAAACGTACCTTAGAAAAGTTTGAAAAATTCAATTAAGAATCTAAGCAATAGTTAGAGATTTAAAAGGTAAGTGATAATTTAAGGAATGGGCGTTTTTTTTTTTTTTTTTTTTTTTTTTTTTTTTTTTTTTTTTTTTTTTTTTTTTTTTTTTTTTTTTTTTTTTTTTTTTTTTTTTTTTTTTTTTTTTTTTTTTCTTTTTTTTTTTTATTTTTTGTTTTTTTTTTTTTTTTTTTATTTTTTTTTTTTCTTTTTTTTTTTTTTTTTTTTTTTTTTTTTTTTTTTTTTTTTTATTTTTTTTTTTTTTTTTTTTTTTTTTTTTTTCTTTTTTTTTTTTTTTTTTTCTTTTTTTTTTTTGTTTATTTTTTTTTTTATTTTTTTTTTTTTTTTTTTTTTTTTTTTTTTTTTTTTTTTTTTTTTTTTTTTTTTTTTTTTTTTTTTTTTCTTTTTTTTTTTTTTTTTTTCTTTTTTCTTCTTTTTCTTTTTTTTTTTTTTTTTTTTTCAATTGATTAGGGTTGATGATAGTCAAGTGGTTGATAGTCAAGTGTTTGATAGTTAGGTGAATGATAAGTACAAAATAGGTGAAGGGTGTCATGCAGTTCCACCTCCTTATACTGAGAACTTCATGCCCCCTAAACCTAATTTGGTACTTGCTAATAAGGAAGAATATGTTTTTAGTGCGCTTAACTAGTGTTGCTGAGTGCAACTATGTAAAAGTTTAAGACTAGTGAGTCAAAACCTAAGTCTATTAGTGAACAACTTATTGAAGACTGGATAACTGATAGTGAGGATGAGAATGAGACTCAGTTTAAGTCTAAACAGAGAAAACCAAGTTTTGCTAAAGTATAATTTGTTAAATCTAATGAGCATGTGAAAATACCTAGGGAGTCTGTTGAGAAGGTAGAGAATAATAAGCAAGCTAAATACCTTAAGTAAAATAGTCAAAGTCCTAAAGGTAACAAGAGAAACTAGAATAATTTGATGACTCAGAAATTAGGAAGTAATTTTGAGTTTAAAAATAAAGCTTGCTATGTGTGTGGCAGTTTTAACCATTTAATCAAAGATTATGATTTTTATGAAAAGAAATGGTGGAAAACCTGTATGGAAACAATCTAATAGGGTGATGAATCACCAAAAGGTTTCAAAGATTGACTTCACCCTCATCTAAAAGGAAATTTTGTTCCAAACGCAGTTCTTACTGAAAATTGGCCATTAAAACACTTAATATGGCTAAGGCAAAACTCTTCAAAAGCAAGCTCAGTGCAGATAATAACTACCATGACCAATTAAAATATTAGCCTACTAGACCAACAGTGAATAGTGTAAGGAAAGTATCAAATGTTTTTAATATAGCACATTCACATTTTATAAGACCCTTTAACAAGTTTACAACAAATAAGAACAGTAATTTAAATGAAAAGTTAATACTGTTAGAAGAAATGTTACTACTGTTGGGTCAAAAGCAGTGGAGTAATAAGGAAATGAGGCTAATGTGTTAAGGCCTCAGATGGTTGGGTTTGGAGACCAAGCTAAAAGTTTTAGACCATGTCTCAGACATATGGTGCATCAAATGAACTTTTAAAAGATTTTGACTATGTTGATATGCCATGCAGAGATCTTAAGTCTATAATGGCTTGGTTCCCCAGCGGAGCCTGGATTATCTTTACTTTCTGTGCAGGCAATCCACAGCTTTGAATTACTGGAAAAAGGAAAGTATACTGACAGTGGATGCTCTAGGCACATGGATGCGAAACAAGTCCTACTCTCGATTATGAGAAATTGATGGATAGTTTTGTTGCCTTTTGGAGGAGATCCCAAAGGAAGGTAAAATCACTAAAAAGGTTTAAATTCAGTCAGGTGTAAAATTGGATTTTAGAAGATGTGTACTTTGTTCTTAAAGAGCTTAAGTTTAACCCTTTTTTAGCGTCTCACAATATGTGTGACAAGAAATAAAAAGTGTTCTTTTTACAGACACTGGAATGTGTGTGTTTTGTCTCCTGACTTTAGGCAAGCTAACTTATGAAAATCATTGTCCTTGCTAAAGTTCCTAGAAAAGATAACTGTAAGTATTGATTTAAAGAATATGTCCTTTCAGGAGGTCTAACTTGTCTCTTTGCAAAGGCCACATTATATGAATCTAATCTTTGGCATAGAAGGCTTGGGCATATAAATTTCAAAACTATAAATAAACTGGTTAAAGGAAACCTTGTAAGAGGTTTACCTTTAAAACTTTTTAAAATTAATCAAACATGTGTTGCTTGTCATAAGGGAAAGCAACACAGAGCCTCTTGTAAGACCAAAATAGTCAGTTCAATCAGCCAACCTTTACAAATGTTGCATATGGATTTATTTGGCCCAACATTTGTAAAAAGTCTAATGAAAAAAATGTATTGCCTAGTTGTCACAGATGACTATAGTAGGTTTAGTTGGGTTTTATTCTTAGCCACTAAGGATGAAACTAGTGAAATCCTTTAAACATTTATTACTGGCATAGAAAATCTAATAGACCTTAAGGTGAAAGTGATCAGATGTGACAATGGGACTGAATTCAAGAATAAGGTCATGAATCAGTTCTGTAAAATGAAGGTTATTAAGAGGGAATTTAGTGTTGCTACGGACTTCCACAAAAATAATTAGTAGTAGCAGAAAGGAAAATAGGACACTATAAAGGCTGTGTAGGGACTATGCTAGCTGATTCAAAAATTGACAACACTTTCTGGACTAATGCAGTTAATTTCTGCTTGTTATGGTCCAAAATAGGGCGTTCGTTATCAAGCCTACAAACATGACCCCGGATGACTTTCTTTTGGGTAGAAAACTTGCCTTAAGCTTCATGAGACCATTTGGGTGTCATGTTATAGTCCTTAATACCATAGATCACCTAGGCAAGTTTGATGGAAAGGATGATGAAGGGTTCTTTGTAGGATACTCTACCAATAGCAAAGCATTCAGGGTATTCAATAGTAGAACTAGGATAGTAGAAGAGAACCTGCATGTCAAGTTTAGTGAAGAAATACCAAATATTGTAGCAAATGGACCTAATTGGCTTTTTGATATAGATATTTTAACAAAATCTATGAATTATGAGCCAGTTGTTGCAGAGAATCAATCTAATGGTATTGCAGATACAAAAGCATGTGAAAATGCAGGTAAAGCTAGAGTAGAGACAGTACCTGGAAAAGATTACATACTGCTACCACCTTTGACTCAAGATCCACCATTCTCTTCTAGTTCAAAGGATTCTCTTGATGCTGGATTCAAACCATCAGGGGAGGAGGAAAAGAAGGATGTTGAACATCTAGAGAATGAAGAATAGTTGAGGTCCAAATCCAAGAGGAGCCAGAGTTAATCAAGAGAGGATGAAAGTTCTTTGTCAGCTAGTTACTACATATTAATACTGTTAGTTCAACTGTTAATACTGCTAGCATAGAAGATAATGTTGTTGATGAGAATATAATCTATGAATGTGTTGATGATCCAAATATGCCTAATTTGGAAGAAATTTTCTATTCAGATGATGATGAAGATGTTGATGCAGAGGCTGACATGACTAATTTGGATACACATATCTTTGTCAGTCCTACTCCAACTACCAGAATTCATAAGGATCATCCACTTGAACAAATCATTAAAGATATACATTCAGCACCTCAAACCAGAAGAATGACTAAGAGTGTGACTGACCATGGTATGTTTAGTTTAGTGCAACAGAGGATCAATCATAAAGATTTTTAGAATTGTTTGTTTGCTTGTTTTCTATCACAAGTATAACCCAAGAAGGTGATTCAAGCTTTGACAGATCCAAGCTGGATAGAAGCAATGCAGGATGAGCTTCTACAGTTTAAACTGTAGAAGGTTTGGACTTTAGTTGATTTACCATATGGCAAGAGGGCCATTGGAACAAAATGGATCTACAGAAACAATAAAGATGAAATAGGTATTGTGGTTAGAAACAAGGCAAGGCTGGTTGCACAGGGTTACACTCAAGAGAGGAATAGGATTATTATGAGGTTTTTTTTGCTCCATTAGCTAGGATTGAAGCAATTATTCTATTTAGCCTATGCTATTCAAAGACTTTATCGTGTATCAGCACGATGTGAAGAGGTATTTTTGTATGGAAAGATTGAGAAGAGTCTATGTCTATCATCATCCACGGTTTGAGATCCAGAGTTCCCCTGATGAGTGTATAAGGTTAGAAAAGGCACTATTATGGTCTACATCAACTCTTAGAGCTTCGTATGAGGACTTTATCTTACTTATTTATTGGGACAATAGATTTCAGGAGAGGTCAGATAGTTAAGACTTTGTTCATTAAAAGAGTCAAAAGGTGGATATTTACTAGTTTTAGTATCTGTAGATGATATCATTTTTGGATCAAACGAAGAGAGGTTCTATGCACATGAGTTTGAGAAAAGTAATTGCATAAAAGTTCCAGATGAGTTCTATGGGTGAGCTCACTTTCTTCTTAGGATTGCAGGTGATGCAAAAGGAAAATATGATTTTTATCAGCCAAGATAAGTATATGGATGAAATCTTGAAGAAGTTTGTTTTTTCAATTATGAGGATAGCAAGTACACCCATGGAGATTTCAAAGCCATTGCTCAAGGATGTAGAAGTTGAAGATGTTGATGTTCACTTATATAGATCAATGATTAGATCATTGATGTATTTAATATCTTCAAGGCCTGATATAATGTTTGATGTATATGCTTGTGCAAGATTTCAAGTCACGCCTAAAGTTTTACATCTTCATGCTGTGAAAAGAATCTTTAGATACTTGAAAGGTCAACCTAAATTGGTCCTTTGGTATCATAAGGACTCATTATTTGACTTGGAAGCTTATTCTGATAGTGACTATGCTGGTACAAGTTTAGACATGAAATCCACAACATGAGGTTGTTAATTTCTTGGGAGTAGATTGATTTCATGGCAATGCAAGAAGAAAACTATAGTTGCCAACTCTACTACTGAAGCAGAGTATGTAGCTGCAGCTAATTGTTGTAGACAGGTGTTATAGATCCAAAATCAAATGTTGGATTATGGATACAACTTCATGAATACCAAGATTTTCATTGACAATGAAAGCACCATCTGCATAGTTAAGAATCAAGTGTTTTACTCAAAGACTAAGCACATTGAGATTAGACATCACTTCATCAGGGATTCATATGAGAAGAGGTTAATTTAAGTGATCAAGATTCACACTGATCATAATGTTGCAGACTTACTCACAAAAGCACTTGATGTTAGTCGTTTTTAATTTTTGACTGCTAGCATTGGAATGCTTAATCTCTGAGGTGTTGTTTGGATAGATTGATGATTGGAATGGGTTGAAAATATTATTTGAATAAAATTAGGGTTTAGACTGGTAACTCAAGAGTTAGTGTTGCTGGCATAACTTAATGCTGATGGGCGAAAAGTTAGTACTGCCAAGCAAACATTTAATGCTGATGGGCCAAGTTAGTGCTGCTACATTATCGTTGGGGATACAACTGCTGAGGGTGCCTTTCGTAAATTAGTTGGTTACTTCACCTATGGGTTTGCTTAATTCCCTATAAAACCATTTTCGTTCATAAAGTAAACACTCTAAAACACTCTTACGATCTTAATTTTACAAACCTTAACTCAATTTTATCATCGACATTCACAATTCTCATCAATGGCGGACTTAACCTTTACTGATTCTCATAATATGGTGGCATACTTGGAAAAATCAGAAGATAATGTTGATTTTGCAAAGATAGTTGATTTTCATAATGCTAGTCCTATCAGGTATGCATTAACTGTAAGTCCAACTGTCTATGTGTCCTATATTAAGCAGTTTTGGTCTACTACAAAGATTATAACAGTCAATAATGAAACACAAATACGTGCCAAAGTTGATGGCAAGACTATAGTAATAACATAATCATCTGTGAGGAGAGATCTTCACTTTGATGATGAGGATTGTATTACTTGTCTTACAAATATTAAGATTTTTGAAAACCTTCAATTGATGGGATATGAAAAACTTTCTGATAAACTAACTTTTCTAAAACCTTTCTTTTCCCCTCAATGGAAGTGATTCGCTTAAAACAACTCCTTTAGAATATATAAATATAAATATAATAAATATAAATATATAATAATAAGAATTATCTTAAAAATATAAATAATAAGAATTCCAAGAGGCTTTTAGAAGGGAAATTACTTTTACCCAAAGCAAAATCCTAAAAACCTTCCCGGGTCGTGTCCCGACGAGGTGTGAATGGAAAATCGAGGCAACGTTTGTAGAATAATGCTTGAATATCACAAATTAGATTTGGTTTTCTATTTCTACAAATAAAATGCACAAACAAGTAAAGGCACGCTAAAAACGAAAGCAAATGAGGCTAAAACACTAAAAACGATAACGGAATTCAAAACCCGTTCTTTAAAAACCTAAATTATAAAATTTTAACCCTACAAATGCAAATTTAATTTTTATAAATCCTAAATGATAAAAGAAAATTTTAAAAAAAAGAATTATATTT